>JASAMX010004179.1:0-18823 GCA_030248175.1 Microlaimidae sp. YZB2_3 | reverse complement strand
GAGCAAAATTACAAATTCTGCTAAATTTTTCGCCTGCTTCGGCCCCGGCCGGGGCAAAATTTTTTACTCCGGCCCCGGCCCTTGCCCCGGCAAATCCAAATTTCTCTACCCCGGCCCCGGCCCCGGCATCAGCAAAAATTCTGCCCCGGTCGATCACTATGCAAAACCGTTTTATTGTACACCATGTCCATATAGGCACCTTGCACTGAAACTCGGTTTATACATGAAGTATGCAATGTACATAAGCGTCATCATAATGGATAATTACCGTATCTCCTACTTATCTTTCGTAGTATGCAGATCAACCGATCGAAAGCGCGCGAAATTTTGATCGGTTGATCTGCATACTACGAAAGATAAGTAGGAGATACGGTAATTATACATTATGGTGACGCTTATGTATATTGCATACTTTATGTATAAACCGAGTTCTAGTGCAAGGTGCCTATACACCATACTTACTAAAAAACTTTATTTTTTTTATTCTGCTTTCACAATCTTATGCTTAAAAGGCAATTCTTTAAATAATGAGACACGAGAATCAATTAAATTAGTTTGTGCCCTAGTTTTATAGCCACTATTAAGCATACAAAATGGTCGTAACGAACGAAAAATTAAATAAAAGCTTTACAAAATTACAATTAATCATGAAATGAATAAATCTTACAACGAAAAACATTGAATCATAAATTTTCTAATAATCTTTCACAATTTTTTTTTCTTTTATCGTATTTTATTTATTGATTGTAATATTTTAATGTATTCTTAATAAAAATCAATGTATTAAGTTTAATGGAACAAAGTGTTTTGTTTTTTTTATATACGAGTTTTTATAACGCAATAGTTTTCCTTCGTCAATCTTTTATAACGCTTATATTTTAACTTCTTTCTTTCTTCGTTTAATTATATTATCACTACAATTTCGTTTATAATATTATATTTTGTTTTAAATCATTCCAAGTTGGTAACTTTTATTCGTCTTCGAAGTGCCGGACACAGCTAAACTAATTAAAAATTCAGTGGATTGCATTTAAAGGTGCGGTATACTAAATCATGGTGTATTTTTTTCGCGTGGTCTTTGGTATCAATCGATGCGTTACGTTTTACTGACTAAAAATTGTATTACGAAAAAAAATAATTTTCAGCGGTTCTCGAGATATTAGCAAGAATATTGCTTGGTTATTTCGGATTTTTTTTTTGTTTTCTAGTAAACACCTGCGTGGTGATGAATTTGGTGTGTTTTTTGCCTTCGTTTGATTTTGCAAACGCATTCTTTCTTGGGAAAATTCGTATGTTTTTAAGCCTTTTTTATGCTGAGCGCTATGAGAAGATCGAGAATTTACATTGTAATTTATCTAACATTTTTTCGGATGATTTTTTTATCGCAAAAAAAAAGGTTTTATTCGAAAAAAACAAATTTGAAAATTTTGAGTCTTAGTTCTTAGTCTGCGGCGACCCTCCTCGTATTGTTTGTTTTTCTCTTTATCGCTCATCCCCTGTAAACAAACAACACGAGGAGGGTCGCCGCGACTGGTTTAGAACTCAAAATTTTCAAATTTGTTTTTTCCGAATAAAGCCTTTTTTTGTAATAAAATCAGTAAAAATTCACAGAAAGTAGTACAACTAAAAATTCTCCCATCTTTTCATATCAAAATTAGCATAAAAAAAGGCTTAAAAACATACGAATTTTCCCAAGAAATAATGCGTTTGCAAAATCAAACGAAGGCAAAAAAACACACCAAATTCATCTCCACGCAGGTGTTTAGTAGAAAACAAAAAAAATCCGAAATAACCAAGCGATATTCTTGCTAATATCTCGAGAACCGCTGAAAATTATTTTTTTTCATAATACAATTTTTTACTCAGTAAAACCTAACGCGTCGATTGATACCAAAGACCACGCGAAAAAAAATTACACCATGATTTAGTATACCGCACCTTTAAAAATGCACTAGATTGCATTTAAAAATGCAATGGATTGCATTGTGAGTTTGATTCTCCTTTATTCATAGAGCAGCTAGAAAAAGCTTACTTTCTTCGTCTAAGTCTCCCATAATAATCAAAAATGATAAAAAATGTGTTTTTTTTTTAATTAAAAGCACAGTGAAGTACGACTTACTTATGTTTTTAGATATCATCACATGCAAAATAAATGTTTAAGAATTGTATAACAAAATAATCAACGCTTAAGTTTAACAAAATTTATACGTCGATAAAACACTGTTAATTTAAAATGTAAATTAAACAGAATTTTTTTTGAAATATTAATTTATTTAGAAAGGGTTATCTTTGAGAAAAAGGTTGAAGCATATTATTTATTGCTAATTATGATTAGATTATACGAAGTTTTAAATCCGACTGTATTTCAAATGAAAGTAAATTCTTGGAATAAATTTCACGACACAAAAGTACTGGTTTAAGAAAAAAAAGAGTTCACAGAAACCTAAACCTATACGTAAAAAGTCTTTAGTTAAACCACGTAATTTCTGTTTTAAAAAATTAAAATAAAATTCCGTATATTATGTTATTTCAAGCATACATGAAAATTATTAAAAAAAAGAAGAATAAGAAATGATGAACAAATTATATGTGATATGTTTGGATAGGGATGCATTGAGCTGCTCACAAATGCTCAATACCAATTGGTACTCACATATATTTAATTGTGAGTACTAAGCTCAAGCTCACAATAAATCTCAAGCTCACAATTAGCCCAGGCTAATTAGCTTAATTATGAGTTTGACAATAAAAATTAAAAAAAAATATTATACTTTACCAAAAGATGTTTAAATCCTAAATGAGAAGCCTTATTATAATATGCAATTATAACAACATTATTTCAGTCCATTTAAATGACATTTTTATTTTAAAGTCATATTCTTCTGTTAATTCAGGTCAGTTATAATAAAGAGTCTGTTTTAATTTAATAATGGAACAATTCAATTTACCTAAATTCACGTAAATAAATATCTATTTAAATTCACGCGAATTAATGAAAAATAGGTCATTATGATGACAACTCGAAGAAATGTGTCATTTTTAAAACTATTCAAAAGGCATTTTATTCAATGGCTTATATGGACGCCACTCTTTATACAGGACTTAATGATTTTTTGATAAATTGCATAATGTTTTACCCATGGTTTTATCTTTTGGTTTTGCACTTTGATTTAAAAAAATTAAATTTTCTATAAAAAGAATGTGTGTTAGAATAAACACTTAAAAATGCAGTAAAAAGTTTTTCTCTTTGATTTCGACTATTTTTTGACCGAACTTTATTCTGCGTTCCAAACCTTGTGTACAGTTTTTTACCTATAGACCATTTAAAAAAGACCAAAATAGGGATTTTTTTAATCATTTTATCCTGGAACAATGCCTTCTTCACTGCGAAAAGTTTTGTTATGAAAACATAAAAAAACAGGCGTCATGTTGTTAACTTTATTTTTACATCCTGATTTATTTTGATTTTATCAAATGACTTCCCTAAATATTAGTGTTTTCTTTAAAAAAAACCCTGAGATTGTAACCCCATTGTTTGTAAAAATGTATAATTTGTTCTTCATTTCTTTTTTTTTCTTTATTAATTAATTTTTATTTATTCTTGGTTATTTTAGGTTTATTTTGTTGAATCCTAATATTTTGTTATTAGAAGTTGTGGAACCTACTCTTAAACTCCAGAAAGCCCCGCCTTTTTCTTTCCCTAAAACGTTTACCTAAGCCTAAGCGCAGCCTAAATATAAGCCCAAACCGATTTTTTCCACAGGGCTCCAAATTCCCATTGTTCGTTGCTCCAAATTCCCAAAACTTGGAGCCGATGGCTCCAAGTTCCCAGCTTGTGGCTCTAAAGACCCGGTACCGTTGGACAACACTTAACAATCACAGTTTATCACAGCTCACTCCTGGACATGGATCCTAAAAAAGGTTGTTTGATCACCAGAGAAAAGCTAAATGCCAATAAGTAGGGTAACTGACTTAATTTCGGCCACGCCTTAATTTCGGTCACCAATTTAGGGTGTTAGAAAATTGGCTTATTTTTAAAACACAAAAGAACAAGCACAAAAGTAACTGGATTAATGTTGAATAAAATGTTTTTGCAAAAGTTTTTTATTTTTGTTAGTCTACATTATCAACATTTTCATACAAAAATGAATTTTTTGTGGTTTTCCTAATTTTTGCAGTGTGTTTAAACTGTATCAAATTTAGAACGAAGCAATATATAACCTTAAAATATCTTCTATTTAAGGCTCAAAGTTGCTAATTTTCATGTATTGTATTTTCTTCAAAATCATTTTGCAATGCGTTTAACTAACTGCGCATTTAAAGATTCCGTTAATTTCGGCCACCTGAAAATTTAAGTGAAATAACCTGCCGTTTTTTGCTGTTTTTAAATATCATTGTACTACCGTATTTATAAAGAATTTTTTTTGCTCGTTTGACTTTCTTTTGACGTTTTTTAAACCAAAAATAAAAATTGAACAAAAAATACAAATTATTAAAACTTGTTTTGTTAAGGTTTTGACATAATTATTTAAAGTCTTGCTTATAATTATTAAAGTTCGCAAACGGGAAAATTAAGTTATATGTACCAAAAACAATACCTAAGGGTAAATTTGCAACCTTTAGAAATTTTTATTGTTCGTTTAAGCAATAGTTATGGCCAGTTTTCTGTAGGTGGCCGAAATAAATGGCACGCGCCTAAATTTCGGCCACTATAAAAAGAAGACTTTAAATCTCCACTGATCTTTAAGTGTAACAGAAATTTTAAAATTTTGCACTGGAATAACAAATATAGCTATTGTTTGATTTTTAAGCCAAATTTTGGTTTGATTTAAAAAGCCAGAAAAAACTTATTCAAAAAATAAAAAAGGTGGCCGAAATTAAGTCAGTTACCCTACTGTTTTAAATGTCTTTTAGAACTACATAATATTATTAATTCCAAACGTTGTCCGCGGTAAATTTGCCTTTTAACTGTTTTTAGGGTTGTGTACAATTTGTACAACAATTACAGAATGAAAGTCTTAAACAACTTCAAGACTAGTCCTAAAAAATGTTCTGAGATTGGAGCAGATAAAAAGAAACGATTTTACCTCGGGCGCAGGCTTAATCTGGTTTGTGTAGTTGCTTATGAAAAAAATCAGACCATATAATAATGTTTTGTTTATTCTGCAAACAATAACCCAGATGTAATTGTACTATAATCATAGTAATTTACACGGCCTGCGAAATACGATTTTCGTTTTAGGCGTTTGAGAGTGTAACAAAGGGTTAAACAAGGGGTTAAAAGCGTTACATGTTTGTAAAAATGTTGCTAAACTAAAACGTGGGAGTTATTTGTGCAGAATACATGACAGATAAAAGTATTTTAACATAAACTCCAACGTTTCTAAATCACAAAACAAGTCTCCACCAGAATTTAAATACGCACGTCAGGATTTTAAGGACACTCATAATGCCATAAACTAATCCTGATCACGTCATACATGCTTTGCTCTGTGGTAATGGGTTTGGGAGGAGCTAAAATTGGAGATGTCAGCGTTCATTGAAGATCAATAATTTTTCCAAAGCGCTTATTGGCTAAAGATGATTCTATAACGTCATAACTCTGTGAAGAACATTAACACTAATCTACTTTTGTTTAAATGGAAGGGTTTTCACCATTGTGAAATTGGATTAAAGGAGCACTGTCACAAATCAAATTCTTGTATCGCCGGAACCGGACTGCTCTGTTAATACTGAACGGATGGACCACAAATTTAAAAATGTTGTAGTCTTGAAGTGAAGCACTTAAAATACCAAAATTTAATAAGGTAGGTTTGGTATTAAAGGAGCAGTTCGGTTCGGGCGATACAGAAATTTGATTTGTGACAGTGCTCCTTTAACTAACAAACACGAACTGAGTAGAATTAAATCACTAAACATGTAATTTTCAGGAAAAACACGTAAAATTTGAAAAATAATATATAAAATAAGGTATATAAAGCATAAAGCATTATAGAAGCAAACATATTAATCTTAAGTATAACAGTGTTTTCAAAGTAAAAAAATTTTAATAAATGGAATTCCTAAGCTTCAAAAAAAACTTCGCCCGACTTGTAGAAACTTTGAAATTCGAATCAAGGGTGGGAATATCACGATATTTATGTAACAAGTGTCATTTGTTTAAAATATAACATATTAAACGTTTTATTTTTATTTTTCCATAAAATACAACAAATATGCCAAAAATTATGAAAGTTTTCTTCCTTAATTCGTACTGATTTTTAATTTTAAAATTTGGAGTCTAATGTTGTGAAAATATACGTTTTTAACAGATTAATTTTTTATTATTCGGTTTATGGAGCATTTAATTCCTTATATTGCACTTTAGAAGTTGTTCTGCTCATAATTGTTTCCTATTCAAGAATCTTTGGATACAAAAAGTTTAAAAAAATTGATTTTGTTTTGTTATTGTCATTACCAAACATCACTTTTATTAAATTTATTGTCATTCAAACCGTTGGATAAAAAGAAATCTTACTATTATTTCTGATTTGTAAAAGAATTTTAATAACTATATTAGGTCGTTTCTGAGCCTGATTTTTGTTGTCTGCTTTAGGCTTAAAAAGTAGAAAAGGTTTATTTTGAGTAAAATTTTAGCGAAATCTTTCTTTTAATTGTTACAGTTTTTACTGGATTATTTTTTAAAGTAATCTTAAGAATAAACCTAATGCAGCAACAAAATTTAAAAAAACCAAACGCGTTGTGTTTTAA
The DNA here is from genome assembly GCA_030248175.1 of Microlaimidae sp. YZB2_3. NCBI lineage: Eukaryota > Metazoa > Nematoda > Chromadorea > Desmodorida > Microlaimidae > Microlaimidae sp. YZB2_3. The sequence goes on along the minus strand of JASAMX010004179.1, from coordinate 12,073 downwards.
TAATTAGAATTAAAAACGTTCACAGAACTCTGAAACATCGAAGACACAAAACTTTTCAAAACTTCCAAACTGGTTTAAATAAACGTTTCAGTGAAATTCCAAAATTTCACTTTCCTTTTGAATTTTTAAAAATTTTTTTGCATAATAATAACGGGAAGGTGTGCGAAACGGCGGCAAACTTCCCTGCAAGGAGAGTCGCGGGGCAAAAATGGTCCGTGTGATATATGTCCTCATTTTGTTGCAGCTTTTTTTGGTCGGAATCGCGCTAGGTGGGCGACGTAGAACCGCAACCACCACAAAAAAACCCTCGCGAAGAAAATCAAAAAACAAAGAAAAAAACCAACGAGGGCGACTGGAGACTACTATCGTTGGAGGTACGGTAAAAATGAAAATAAGTGACCCGTTGGACTATTTTTTCATCTTTTTATTCATGTTAAATAGACATTAAAATACAGATTTTAAATGTTTATCTTATTCTTTGGATTTAAGCGTAGGAATATTTTATTACTCCGCAAGTATTACGGGAGACTTTGGTCCAAGACACAATTTTCAAATTAAATTTTAAAAATTAGGACTTGGAGCTGGGCTCGAGCACGGAACGCCATTTTCACTATCGGGTTTAAGTCTACTATAAAAAATTAATTGAAGTGTTACTTCTAGGAGAAAACGCAATTTTCAGCTGCAGCTGCAGTTCAACTGCAACACTGCGAATCGTCAAAGAGTCACATTCATAATAAAATCAAAGTGACTTTGATTTTTAACGTTTAAATTATGTGTTTGTTAAAAGATAAAAAAGTCACAATTACAGGGAATTCCGACTCATTGTGTCATGGTAACAAACAAATAGAACTCATGTATAAAAAAGATGAAAGTAAATAAGTGCGCGGCGAAAAATAGACACGCTCTAATGTGAACTGATAAATAAATGTCCTGTCAATAAACCTACCAAAATTTTGTTGGGGAGCATAACAAAATTTTGTTGGGGGTCTGGTTAAGAAATCTAAATATATTATAAAATAAATAATTTTTAACTAATTTTCAAAAATATTGCAGACGTACAAACATTATCAAAATAATTTTAGGTCTTTTTGTGACATTTTAACACTAATAAGCTATTTTATTGCGTTGTAAAGGTTTTATATGTGATTTTTTGGTTTAATAAAGAAACTTTTTGCACCTAATGCTTGAATTTAACCTATAAAAACTCTAAAATTTACGCAAGACCAGTTAGTTACTCAGCACTAACTTCGCAACATAATACTAAATATAACAATAATAACATATATTTACATTATCACAATGAAGCTTGTTTCAGTCGGGACTCAATCCAGGGACCTTCAGGCTAAGCAATACGTGCGTTCTACCACTGCGCCACGATTTCCAGATTTGAACGCGGCTCCCATCAAAATACCCTGTTGATTTTGGTGGCAAAGTTAGTGCCTACTAACATCGGCCTTGTGTTCTGCTTTATGCAAAATAAACCAATGAGAAATAAATATGATATATTCTTGCCGCCTTTTTGAAGGTGTGTACGCGACGATTCATTAATTCCCTGGCAAGTCGGGTTGCCGTTGGGAGAGGGTGGGAGGGGGTATGCGGCGGAATTCTGGTTGATTCCACTCACATCGTCACGGCCTTTAAAATGATAAAATGTAGTCAAACACAGTTAAAGTTTTGAGTACAATTTTTTTTCTAGTCTTAGATAAGATTCCAACGTGCTCTTAGATTCCAGTATCTTCTCGCCACATTGGTAGTAGAATCTCAGAGCACATTGAAGTCTTATCAAAAACTGGAAAAAAGATTCAGCTGTGTTTGACCATATTTTTCATGCAAATTGCTTAATAATGAAAAGTCATGATCTCTGATATCTGATTTCCAGGTCTGAACGCGGCGGAGCATGAATTCCCCTGGCAAGTACGAGTCCAGTTGGGAGAGGGAAGCGGGTTTTGCGGCGGAACCCTGGTGGATTCCACTCACATCGTCACCGCCCGCCATTGCGTATGCAAAGCTTCCGGTGTGAGATTGGGCAGAAACAAATGCTCCGATTTAATCGTGCCGATGGAAGATATCATCGTTATAGCCGGCGATCATAAGTAGAATTTTTTAATTAATTTAAATTAATTGTTGAAATTAATTTAATTAATTAATTGTTTAAATTAATTTAACTTATTAATTGTGTAAATTAATTTATATTTATTAATTTTTTTGTTATTATTGTAATTTACTTCTAAAAATATTAAATAAAACTTTTAAAAAAATCAAACTTACGGAATTTAAAAGGCCAAATTTACGCGAAAATAACTTAGGACAATATATCAAGATATATTACAATATATTTTTAGGTAAACTATGATTGGGAAAGTTAAATTTTTCACTCTGCAGAAAAGATAACTATTTTTAAGAAAATATGAAGATATTTTACTATATATTTTTATGCGAAAAAAGCAATCGGGTACTACAATAATTTTAAATATTAAAAATTTATATAAATTTAACATTTGTGGACCATTATACCGCTGGGTAACAAGACAACAGTGCACTGGATACGAGGGTACTGGACACGAGAGTACTGTACACGAGGGTACTGGACACGAAGGTACTAGACACGAGGGTAGTGGACACGAAGGTACTGGGCTTAAAAAAATTGCGTTCACCACAACTTCGCAGAAAAATCGATTTATTATGCAAAGGGGGACACAATGGTACTGGACGGTACTGACAAGCAAAAACCTTAGCCTTTCCGCGTAAAGCGGGATAAACTTATTGCATAACTATAGTTTGTTTTACTTAAAAATGATTGAGTTTGTTTGACTGAATTAAAACGTTGGATTATAAAAAATTAAAAAGAAGACATAAAACAAAATAATAATTTCATAATATTAAAACATTTTCGTGTTATTTGTCTACAGTTTTGTGCATTTTTTTAAATAATAACTAGCTTTAAAAATGCTGAGAAGCTATTAGACGATTGCAAATTTCTTCGGAAAAAATAATTGCAAATAATTCCGCTATTAATAACCTTGCAAAAACATTTTAGTAAAATATTTTCTGAAAAACAATTGCTTGCCTTTTTAAAAAGTGAATTGTTCGGTATTTTTTTAAAAGCACATTATTATTGAAAAATTATGATAAAGTTTAGCTTAATTTTTGGGTGGTGCTTAGGCTTAAGAAAATAAAATTTACGGTGCAATGGGTTTTGAAAACTCCCAAACATCTGTTGTTGGATTATCGTATTCACGACTCTATACTTAGATTGTAATGCATAAAATATCATGCATGGAAAATCAAACAATTGTATGTTTTTGGGTTTTAAAAGCACATTTTGTTTGCCTTGTTTTAAATGATTAACATGTGTTAAAGTGAATTACTTAAGCTAGAGTAGACTAAAAAAGGCAAGAAGTTATTTTTTAGATATTTACTGCTGAAATCTATTTTTGAAAAAATTATTTTTTCCAAAGATTTTATCAAAAAAACTCAATTATTTTAATCAAGAGTCGATGAAAAGAGTATAAATATAAAAATGGCAGCAAAAAAACTACAATTTGCTTCGTATTTTCGTTCGTGTATATATTTTAGAAGGAAAAAAACAGTAATTAAATAACTTCTTGGCGTTCTCATTCCACTTATGATTGTTTAATATTAATTCTTTAGTTTTTTTTCAAAGACAGGGTTTCGAAGCTCCAGAGATTCGGAAATAGCTTCAAACATTATTATTGTTTTTATTAAAAAGCCAGGGTATAAATTGTGTGTAAAATAACCTTTGAAAATTCCGTGTTTCAGTATGACCTTTTTTAAACAATTTACGTTGTTTTTTATTATTAAATTGCATTATATTTAAGCAAAAAAATTTTATTTATAATTAAAAACAAAACGACTTATGTTACGTTTAAGGGCTGGTTCATACTTATGACAAAACGTCCTTTGGACAAAGTCCAAAGGACTTTTGTCCTTTGGACAAAGTCCAAAGGACAAAATCCAAAGGGAAAGTCCAAAGGACAAATTCTAAGTAGCGTTCATACTTTGTCCTAGTGTTGTGATAACTACTTAAGTAGTTAACTACTTAACTACTTAACTACCATGATTTTGGTTAACTACTTAACTACCTACTTTCATTTATAAAAGTAGTTAACTACCTACTTAGCTACCTACTTTCCAAAAATAAAGTAGTTAATACAAGTAGTTAACAAAGTAGTTACAAAATAGGCAGAAAGTAGTTAGTAAAGTAAGCATTCGCGCATTAGTAAAGTAAGCATATATTACACATGTGACAGTGTCTATCCACGGTATTTTGCACGCGCTGAGAGTGTCTTCAATCAAAATCCATGGCTGGAAACTCAACATTTATTTTATACACAAGGTTCTTTATAGTTTATTAACCCAATCCAAAATGTAGTAATACTTTAAGTAAAAGTAAAAATACACAAAAGTGCTACTGCTCTATTTTTTATAAAACGTTTCATTCTGTGTGAAAACTATGAATAGTTTAGTTTTTCAACTACATCATAAAATTATTGTTGAAATAAATTTTAATAAGACAAACTTTTATTGCTTTTTTTAATTAAAAAAAAACAAAAATCTGTTTGTTTGTTTGTTTGTTTGTTTGTTTTTTTTTAAGTACAATGCATTTTTTAAATTTTTTTTATTTAAGTTTTTAAATTAAAAAAAAAACAAAAATTAGATTTTTTAAGCAAGTATTAATCATATTTATTATGATTCCAATGTATAATTTAAAAAATTTTTTAAGAAAGAAACTATTTGAAAGCAATGATAATTTCATGAAAGTAGATATTGAGCTTTAACGAAATTCGGACACTCCCGCTTCCATTGTCCAAGAAGATGGTATAAATAGGACAAACAATTTTAATACATCATCTCCGTTTTTGAAGTCCACCCCAAGTGAACTTTTTAAAAACAAAAAATACTGTGTGTTGTGTTGATTGTGTGGGATATTTTGGTTACCTGTTTAACTCATAATCTTATTGTCTTTTGTATAAATCTAAAGTACTTGTGGGTAAATATATCCTACGTCATCTGGATCTGAGAATCATTTGAAATCCAAGTACAAGGATAAAGCAAAGAAAATTTGTGCAAGAAACCTAGAAAAAAGTGCTGCAGTAAAATGAAAAAAAATAATAATTCGACCAAAAGTTTAGATATTTTTGTGAACCCTAACACATCAGCACCATTATACAATAAAGCGGGTGAAAAATACAAAATGTTTTTAAGTAAGCAATACGTCAGCAAAAGATAAGTTAACTTAGCAATGAACTATTTTTTATAAACGATTTCTTGAATTTTAACTATATTATATAATCTGTCCAGCCGTCCCATAATTACTGTTTAACATAAGGAACTGGCAAAAAACCAATAAAATATGGAAATAGTTAACTATTAACTCTGTAAAAAAAGTATTTTAAACGTTAAGAATTTAAATTTTTAGTTCCACTAAGGCTTTCATATAATTATATATTTAGTTAAAACACTACCTACTTAATTACCTACTTAACTACTTACTACTTAACTACCTAGTTCAAAAATTTCAAGTAGTTAACTACCTACTTACTACCTACTTGTAATTTGATTTAACTACTTAACTACCTACTTATAAATTTAAAAGTAGTTAACTACCTACTTTGATTTTTGGCTAACTATCGCAACACTACTTTGTCCAAAGGAAAAAGTTCAAAAGACGTTTTGGCTTGTCCAAAGGATGTTTTGGCTTTTATAAAATTGTCCTTTGGACTTTGTCCAAAGGAGGTTTTTTCATAAGTATGAACCAGCCCTAATTGTCTACGTGTTCAAACGCTCAAAATTTAATTTATCTTATTCAGTCTAAAAAATTTACATATTTGTGGCAAACCTATTTTTTCTTAGCTCAGTACGCTCGTGTCCAGTACCCTCATGTCCAGTACCCTCGTGTCTAGTACCTTCGTGTCCTAGAATCATACCGCGCGATTACCGCGCTGATACGAATTCTCCATTATTATAAACTCTGTATTGTTATAAAAAAATTAAGACAATTTAAATTTATATAGTTTTAATAAAATCTGTTTTAAAATTCAGCGATTACTTTTTTTCGTGCCTTAACCTGGAAAAAGCCATCTTAATAAAAATAAGGGGCGCCGATTAAATTCTTCTATGATAAATTGTTATATATTATCATGCTTTGAAAGCAATCAACTCCCTGCTTGATTATTAGTTAAAGGTAAACCCATCGTGGCTGCAACAGTTGTTCGTTGGATTAAAAAATGCCCCCATTAAGTAAATACTCAAATCACGAGAATCTGACGTCACTTTATCAAACAAATACTTAGTATTAAATCGAATCTAATTGGCTGATAAAGTGACGTCAGATTCTCGTGATTTGAATGGTTACTTAATGGGGGCACTTTTTAATCGAACAAACAACTGTTGCAGCCACGTTGGGTTTACCTTTAGTTAGTGTGTTTGTATGTTTATCGATTTTTTTATTGAGGCTTAAATCCGTTGACGATGGAGAACAAGTGGTGGGAGTTACGGAAATTGCAGTGAGTCCTAGGGGTTTGGATGCAGCAGTGCTGACCATAGAGGAAGTGACGATTAACGATAAAGTTAAGCCTCTGGCGCTTGCCGAGAACAAACCTGCAGAAGACGACGTTGTAAGCATAAGCACGATATTAGTTATTCATTCCTTTAGTGAGTGATCAATCAATGGGTTGTGGTAGGAAATTATGAGTATACTAGCTACACTTGGGACTTGGCGTAGAATCATTGATATGTTCTTTTCAGGTTCTTCCTTACTGCACCCACGTGCTTAAATTCCGTTAATACTTCTCAGTAAATAATCGGTTAACAAATTCTATTGATCTACTTTACGCAGAACACCATGATATAAAGACATTTTACAAATTTGTGACAAAAACAGACATGGCAAAACTTTTACCGATATGTTCTTTTCAGGTCCTTCCTTACTGCACCCACTCCTTAAATTCCGTTAATACTTCTCAGTAAATAATCGGTTAACAAATTCTTTTGATCTACTTTACGCAGAACACCATTAGAAATTTGTAACAAAAAAAGACATGACAAAACTTTTAGCGCAAATTTTTATTTCAACATACCTAAATAAGCGTGATTTTTGATATTTTAGATTAATTCAAATAAAAATCAAAATTTTCGCACAAATATTATATATATTTAAAAATTAATATCTTAACGCTTTCCAAAAACTCTAGATTGTTTTTTTAAATTAAGCCAGCATTTCATTGCTGTTATTTTTTAATAATACGCTAAATTTTCTCTTTTTTTAACGTTTTTTTTATATTTAAATTATTTTTTATATTTATATCGCTATTTGTGCAATTTTACAAGATTAAAATAACGCAATTTTTCTATAGGTTGTTGCTACCGGTTGGGGAGTCGCGGATCCTGCGGAAACCGGAGATGACGCTCACAAGGATCCCCTGCAAAAAATTGACTTATTTGCATTCGAATGCGATGGCGGTTTCAGGTATACTTTTCCAACTACTCCCGTTGCGATAATGTTTCAAAGATATGGATAAATACGATTTTTAAAATATGATTTTTAAATACGATTTTTAATGAAAAACTAGAGTGTAATAGTCAGTTAATGAGACACTGACGTTGCGAATCCAATGACGGTTTCAAGTATACTTTGCTAACTACTCTCGTTGTGATAATGTTTCAAAAATATGACGCCTCATAAATACGAGTTTTAATGTAAAGCAGGCGGGTAATTGCAGTCAATGAGGCACTGACGCTAAAGATCTTTCTGTCGAACACTTGATTTATTCGGCCTCATATTGCTAGACTTCACACTTTTCTAACAAACCTAGGCCAGTAAATAGTTAAAGAAAAAGTGAAACTAGTAAACGATAGTACCTTTATTCATTAAATTGACAAAAACAAAAAAACAGGGGCCTGTTTTATAAAGACGTTTGTAATTTTCATTTTACAAATCTTCGCTCACTTTTATGTAAAATACATGATAAAGATTTATTGACTTGTAATGCAGGGGGAGTATCTTTCGCTTAGCAAAAAAACTGCTCTGTGCTAATCGACAAAAGTCATGTAAGGAATAATTTGCGTACGGTTTAATTGAAAAAGGCGTTTGCAACTGTCGAAGCACTTTAATTTTTTGTTGGAAAACCGCGCATACTGAATTAAACAACATACAGAATGACGAATCAGCTGCGTGCAAACCATGCTTATGCAAATTAGCCCTTACGTGACTTTGGTCGATTGGTTCGTTCTCAAAGTCAATAAAACAGCCAAAAAAAAAACGTTTTTACGAAACAGGCCTCAAGCTAATAAACTAAACATAAAATTTGCAATTAAGGAGATAATAAAAAAACAACACAAAAACCTGATTTACATAAAGAAAAAATCCATGGTTTAATTATATCTGGTTACCTTCGTATATTAATATGCACATGTATGGTTAAATTATTATCTGGCTGACGCTGAAAATTAGAATGCAGACATGAGGGGACCAATTAAAATTGTGCGGTAATGACGTGTTTTTTTTAAACGAATAAGAAGGCTGAATTTTTTTTTAATTTCACCTTTTCACAAAATATACATAAATTAACCAACTTTAGCCCATAAAAAATTGCATTTAGGTTCCAAATTAAGTAATTTGATAAATAATTAATAAAATATAGTTTTTAATCTTTTTTATTAACTAGCTTTAGTAAAAAATTTTGAATATTTTTTTTTGTTAAATAGTCGATTTAATACTGCAAATATCGCGGTAAGCTAGATTTTATTTGCCTATAGATGTGAGGGAGGACCAACTAAAATTGTGCAAGTATGACGTAAAAAAACTATTTGGAAATATTGGAATATCCTGCTAAAAATTAAAATCTTTGTATAGCTTTTGTCAAAAAAACCCGAAATATAAAATAAATAGGCTTCGTATTAAAGGAACAGTCTGTGATATAAAAATTAAACTTGTGACAGCACTTCTTTAAGTCGCGAAAATACTTTTATTATTATTATTATTATTATTATTATTATTATTATTATTATTATTATTATTATTATTATTATTATTATTATTATTATTATTATTATTATTATTATTATTATTATTATTATTATTATTATTATTATTATTATTATTATTATTATTATTATTATTATTATTATTATTATTATTATTATTATTATTATTATTATTATTATTATTATTATTATTATTATTATTGTTATTATTATTATTTTTATTGTTGTTGTTGTTGTTATTAATATATTATTATTATTTTTATAATTATTATTATTACATTTATTAATATCATCATTATTATTATTATTATTATTATTATTATTATTATTATTATTATTATTATTATTATTATTATTATTATTATTATTATTATTATTATTATTATTATTATTATTATTATTATTATTATTATTATTATTATTATTATTATTATTATTATTTTTATCAATTCATAATTATTATTATTATTATTATTATTATTATTATTATTATTATTATTATTATTATTATTATTATTATTATTATTATTATTATTATTATTATTATTATTATTATTATTATTGTTATTGTTATTGTTGTTGTTGTTGTTGTTGTTGTCATTATTATATTTATTATTATATTATTAATGTTACATTTATTAAAGAGATGCAGTAGCTCGGCTAGCGCCCCAGGATCACACTTGTGTGGAAAGGGATTCGGAAGAAAACTTTGAAGGGATTTGTTTCGGTGACTCGGGTGGACCCTTGGTAAAGAAAAGGTGTGCCCGACATTTTATTTATATTTTATTTATTACAAAAGTACATGGTTTACAAATAATGCAAATGGTGAACCTCATCTTTGAAACCTTTGTGAGGGAGAGTGATAATTTCTTTTTTATTACACGTTGGAGCTAAAAAGCTTTTCCCAGACTAACAAATCACGATTTAACAACAAGCTTGCAACATTCTTAAGTCTGTAGATTTAGTGCCGATTGGTTAATTATATCTATTGATTTTTAATTATTAAAATCAATAGATTTTAGTGCTAGTTATTGACCCTTATCAATTGCATTTTCAAGCACAAACAACAAGTTAATGTTCTGCTTAAAACACACGTTGACCCTTTACTATTAGTTTTAATTTTCTAACATAGGATCAGAAACAAAACTTTTCATCATCTTTTACGCAATAGAAGCAGAATAAACAGGTCTAAGATTTATTATCTCGCTACAGAGCACCTTTTAAAAGTCAAAAACTTTCAGTTTTAGAACCGAAATTAGTGGTACTTTATAATAGTGTTGAAAATAAATATTAAGAAAGGCAGTTTAATCTTTATTTCAAAGTCTCACCTGTAGCAGAATCAATTTTTCCCCAAGACACTCGAAGGTATGATTTGAGCGTTTTCGATAAATGGTTGTTTATAAAATTTTCGGGGAAATTTTTGCATACGCATATTTTCTTTGTACCGCTTGGCTGTACTGTAGAAAGTGGGTCATAATATCCCTTGGTCAAAATAACCACGAGCTTCATGTATTCCAAGGCCAAAATATCCCCTCGTTTATAAACAATGTTATATAAATTTTATTATATGGTTTATGATAAAAAACGCTTAGTTGAATAATAATGTATCATGACAAAGCTTAGTTTAAAGTTTAGGCTTTACTTGAGCTTAGCAAAAATAAAAGTAAAACAGTTTGAACTGTTTTTTCTAAGTTGAAGGAGTGTGTACGTTTACGGAACAGTGTTTAGGTATTTACTTACAACAAATTGTACAAATATCAATTTTTAAATACTTTGTATGTGTGGGAATCTTTGGGTGGACCTCATATATATATTGACCTGGGAATATTTTAAGTTAAATGTTTAATACAGCTGTTTTATAAATGCAAGTCGAAAGAAAACTTCAATTCACACAATCAAATACTTGTAACGTCAACTTTGCCAACAATGTTGCGGATTTTTATAGAAATTTAGAAAATATGTTTGGCGAAAGATTGCAATGTTATTTTATTTTATTTTATTTTTTTGCTATTTGTAGTGTTGATGCACTTTTTATTTACTTTTTCGTTTATAAGCCCGAATTCCCATAAGAAATATATTTTCTAGGAATAATGGAAATTATGAATTTGTTGGAATAGCCCTGGGTGTAATAGATTCGGATTCTTGCCGCGATGCGTTAGGTTTTGGAATTTTCGTGAGCGTTCCGCAAATAAGAGATTGGATACTTCAGCAAATGCGAGATGAAGGTTATTATTTTTTTAGAATTTAAGTTCCAAATATCTATAACAAAAATGTTTTAAGATATTTAAGTTTATCTTGTAAAAATATATCGCTCAAAGGTCTTCAAAATTCAAATAATATTTTTTTAATTATACATAAAATAATTTAAGATTTATGGGACGGTTTATCGACTTTGTGAAAACGGAATAATCAGCTCAGGGCATAGATTCTGCCAACTTTCTTTACTTATAGCCTTCCCCAAAACTTTCAGTTGTCCATTCTTAAAGCTCCAAGTTTATTCGGTTAATACCTAATCCTCAATCCCCAATCCTTCAATGTCACCTATAGGAAAGATTAAAATTTGAAATATTCAGTACTGCAATAACAAAAATTACTATTATATACTCGTTTCTGTTTAGCAAAAATACTGAACGTATCATTTATTCATCGTTGAATGAACAATCGGCTTCGCGCGACCCATGGTTATGCAAATTAAACTACACCGTATGCAAACTATTTCTTTTGTTTAAATTTATCGATAGTATCGTTTCAGAAGTGACAACCACCGCTTTCCCGTCAACAACGGGATTTCCCACCTCCACTGAACCAGTCCCCAGCACGACCAGCGATTACGATTTTCCAACAACAACGGGGGAACTCACAACAACAATAACAATAATAATAATAATAATAATAATAATAATAATAATAATAATAATAATAATAATAGTAATAATAATAATAATAATAATAATAATAATAATAATAATAATAATAATAATAATAATAATAATAATAATAATAATAATAATAATAATAATAATAATAATAATAATAATAATAATAATAATAATAATAATAATAATAA
>JASAMX010004178.1:0-48125 GCA_030248175.1 Microlaimidae sp. YZB2_3 | reverse complement strand
TTTTATTTTCACACCATTAGATAAACAAATTTGAAAAGAAAATTAATGATACCTTATAATTTAAACACGGTCGCGGTACCTGGGGCTGGAAGTGAAATACCGCGCGTTATAGCCCTTTAAATAAGCTGGAGAGAGATTTAGTGGTGATTATCCGTACCCCCCCCCTTTTACTGCCTAGATTTCACCATAAGTTACTAACCTAGATTTACCCTAAGCTTAGTTGGTTACTACATACAGGTACTGTTGAACTATAGAATTTTTACTAGAAATTCGTGTCTGTGGCATTAAAGGCCTTAAATTAAACCTCAAAATTTTGTTTGGGGAAGAAACAGAAGGGCTTCATTTGAAAATTAAAGAGGTGAGGAAATACGGTGTTGAAAGAAAAAATGGAGAGAACAAACTCTTAGGTTTTTTAGAGGGGTCCTAAATTTCGAGGCTACGGGGGTGAACCCTACCCTACCCTCATAATGAATAATAGTTTTGCATTAGATACAATCTTTGAATCTCTGAAAGGTTAACTAGATGAAAGCCGAATCAAGACGCGGCGTTTGGTTACATATTGTTTAAAATAGTTATAATTATTTCTGAAACTTATCAAAAACTATAGTCTATACAAAAATAATGCGGACTGGCGACAAAACTCGAACTTTGAAATGTTATATATCAATGCGCGTGACGTTATTATATCCATGTGCGGGACGTATATGGGAGCATAGCTTAGACTTTTGCTTGACTATTTCTTGAATAGGTCAGGAAAAAAATGTTTTTCGATGACGTCATCACTACAGCCGATGCGGTGGAAAAAAAACCTGGTCCCAAAAAAAACAAAACTTTTTTATTAGTACGGAAAAAGAAACGCCGCTTGGTATGCTGTTAAAACATACTTTTTTAGTTGTTTTCTGAAAGTTTGAGCGAAATCGGCTCTCTCAAATTTTTTTTATAATGCGTTGAATGCGAGTGGTTATCGCGATTTCTCGCGAATTTTCGGAACTGTGCGAATTATTTATTTTGTTTTGTTTCCTGCTCGAAGTGTGTACGATGTTGATCATATTGTTAAATATTAATGCCCGCCAATTTTTATTCCTTACTTTTGACATAAAAATTCTTTTGGGGGTTGACCCCCTGGGGCCTAGGGGGGTCCAAACACGAATGCCGAAAATTTTTTAAATTTTAAATGGTCCAAATAACCCCATGAAAACGCAACATAAATTTTTGTTAAAATTCTAAAATACTTCCTTACGTCATGCTAATTTTTGTTATTACGCCATAATTAATGATTTTTATTGGCTCTTCCGCAATTAAAATGACGCAATTCAGACCATGTCGCGGATTCAAACGTTTTTACACGAAAAATAGCATTATTTATTTATTTATTTTAAACCTTTATTTAAACATACTTTTGTTATCAAAAGAAGCAAAATTATTTAGATAAATATAAAATACTAGAAAAAAAATACTATAGAATGCATTTCACAATAATAAAATAAAATAAAAACACGTTATAAGTATAATATTAGTCATTAAAGAAAAGAAGAGAAAAAAAATAATTGAGTCCTTTGAAAGCATTACTTTAAAAAATTACATTGGGATATTGGCAAAAGTTGAAAGACATAGTTATTAGAAATTTGTTTTTGTGTTGACATCATTTGTTTATGTGTTGAAATTTGTTTTTTGTGTCCGCATCATTTTTGTATAGACTACAGAAAAAATCTTATTTTGACATAATTTCATGAATGATTTACTAAGCGTTCGTATTTATGTAATGAAAGTTAAATTTAAAAAAAATAATAACATTTTTAACTATAAGCTTTTTATTAGTTTTACGTGTTTCAAATTAATTATTCTTTGCTTGTTTAATAACATGGAAGGTAAAAAAACTCGTTTTATTTGCATATTGATATTGTGGAATTAGGTTGTAAATATAAAGAAACTATGAAAATAAAACCGTAAGACCTTTTTTTTAAAAATATTCATTAAAATACGAACAATGAATTTCTGTTAAGTTTTGTTTTTGGTTTGCAGATACCTTTTTTGAAATCGCTTATTACAAAATTTATTAAAAAAACTAAATATTTTCGTTGAAACTAAAAAATAAATATAGACTCTTGCTCATAATTTTAAATGCAGACTGAAAATTATTATTTTGGTTATATAATGTTAATCTAATCGAAAATATTAACATTGTTTGTTATGAATTTTTATACATTTTCTTCTCTTAAATAGTACAATACGTTGAGCCTCGAAAATTTAACTTTACCGAATTGAGAAAAGTCAATTGTTACTAAACCCCAGAGAGCATACATGGGCACGGGGGGATTTGGGGGGGGTTAACCTCCTCAAATTCTGAGAAGGGGCGTTTAACCCTCCCCCCCCCCTTCACTCATAAGTGAGGGGGGGGAAAGGTTAACCCCCCAGCTTTCGAAAAATAAAGAAAAAAAATGTCTTTAAAATGACTTCGAACTGCCTCCAAACTTAAGTTTTGAGGTCAAAACGAATGTTTTAAACAGTAAAAAGCTCAAAAATGCAATAAAAATAGCATTTTGACTTAAAATTAGCGTTTTTTACCTATTTTTTTCTTTAAAATCGAAAACGATATGGGTAAAATGCACTCCAGAAAAAAAACGATATGGGTATTTTGCGTTTCTCGGATTTTAACCTCCCCCCCATTTGGGGTTTAACCCCCCCCACTCCGGACCAACTTGCCCATGTATGCCAGAGAGTCTGTGTGTGGTGTTACCTGTCTACCCCGTTCATATTGCCGCTAATTTGAAATCTATGTTAAAATAACAATTGGAATTTGGGCTCCTGTATTAAAGAATGTGTAGAAATGACAAGCATAAAACTATGAGTTTTTATTCTTGTCAAGTTCAAATTATATTTTATGAAAATATAAAACTTTTAGACAAAATTATAATTTAATAAAAATTTTTATGTTTGGTTAAAAATATAGCGTAAAAATTAGTTAAAAATTGTAACGGAAAGAAACAATTAAAAATTGAAAAGAAAGTGGCGGAAAAGGTGAAGCAGTCAAAAAAAGTTTTAAAAATTTTCGATTTAAATTCTTAAATATTAATGTTAGAATTTAATTTGTAATGCTTGGAAAGCAGACCCAGTGAATATTGCTTATGTCGGGTGAGTTGTAGTTTATGTGCAAAATTGTTTGTCTAAAGTTATGTGTGCAATTTTGTTTTTTATGTTATTTGTTCGTCCTCTAAGCTGTGATCAAATGGTTTGATACGCAATTTTGAATATTCTATCAGATTATAATATATGATGATTATTAATTTCTAATAAAATGCATATTTTTATTTATATTTCATTTTGTTTACATCATTATTCTTATTACACAATTTTAATTCATTGTTTAATAATTCAAAAATACGCCCGGGGAAAAATCGTCTCTTTTCCTGCTCTATTCTTAGAGCATTTTTCATGACTAGTCTACCACTTTTTTTGAATTAAATTAAAAAATAGCCGAATAAACTATAGTTTTAAGTGCGCAATGACATATGTTTATAATCATTCCGGTGCCGAGATTTATATTTTTTAAATAAAAAATAATAATAAGAAGAAGATAAATTTAAATTACAAAATTTACCCACGTTGTTTAATTATAGTTAGTGCGGTGCAGTTGCGCTCCAGGCAAAGTTTATCTACGTTCTCTAAATATAGTTGGCGCGATGCCGTGCGCCAATGATTGCAATTGTAGTTTTTAAAGTAAAAATAATAATAAGAATAAGAATATGATGAACATGAATTACAAAATTTACTCACGTTCTCTAACTATAGTTGGCACGGTGCCGTGGGTTAAATTGCAGTTATAATGGCACCCCGCACTACCGATAATTACCGGCGCGTGGCGCTCCCGCGCCACCGACGTTTATTATTATTTTTTAATAAACAAAACTTTGAATTAATTTTGTCATCAGTAATGCAAGAATTAAAAAAAAGTACTCTGTTGTTTTTGCCGTTTTCCGCGCGGTTGAAGCAGATGACGCTGAGAACTGGTTCCGTTTCTGCCACCAATTAAAACCCGTCTGCTTTTTTTTGTGCGGTTTCTATGAGGGGATGTTGGTTGTCTGCTCTGTTCAATCCTTATTGTTGCCAAAAGGCTGTTATTGTGCGGTTGGAATTTTTTATTTGTCTATTTTTCAAATTTTGTATTTTGATCAATAAATCGATAACAAGGACCTAAATGAAAAAAAGTGCTTCCTAAGAAAGTTACGTAATTCCTTCTTTCTAATGAGCCCATGTTTATTTTTGATTAATCAGTAACTAATGAGGAATATCGCTTTTAAGGATGGAGCGTTGAAATAATAATAATAAGAAGAAGGTTCTGAATTTTAAAATTTACCCACGTTCTCTAATAATGGTTGGCGCGGCGCCACGGGGCGAAATCGCCCGTGACGCTCCCGCGCCACCCATGATAAGATAATGTTTTAGCCCTAATACTCGTCCCCCTTTGCATGTCTTCTGTTATCTAAAAGGATTCACCATTCAGACATTGCCTGGCACTCTCCACAATTAGTAAGGAGAGTGGTTCCACAAAGTAGAACGCCCACCGCGGAGAGGGCGTTGTAAAATTTACAATGTTGTTCATGGTAATATACTGTCAAATGATTTTTTTAAAATTTTTAATATATTTTAATTTTTATTATTAAATAGTAAAATACATGGATAAATTTATAACTAGAATTTTAGCATAAAATAAAATTTATAATTACTTACACAATTATATTACGAACAAAGCGTGCAAATAGGGCCCAAACAGTAAAGGTAAAACGTTTATTAAATACATAAGGATAAAATGTTTCGACTACCAGTGAATCCGTCATCAGTTACACATATCTACATTTTAAAAACGATTTCAGCATGTCTACATTTTAAAAACGATTCCAGCGCAGCCATATAGTGCTGTGATAGTTAGCCAAAAATCAAAGTAGGTAGGTAACTAACTACTTTTAAAAACAAAAGTAGGTAGTTAAGTGGTTAAATAAAATTACAAGTAGGTAGTTAACTACTTAAAATTTTTGAGCTAGGTATAGTTAATTAGTAAGTAGTTAAATAGGTATTTAAGTAGTTAATTTTTTGACCAAATGTATACTTATATTAAAGTCTTAGTATAACTAAAATTTTAAATCTTAATGTAAAAAACATTTTGCGCGCATTTCAGAATTTCCATATTTTATTGGTTTATTTCCAGTTGTTTTTGTTAAACAACATTTATAAGACGGCTGGGCAGATAAAAAAAATATAGATGAAATTCAGGAAGGTGTTTACAAGAGAAACAATGAATTGTAGAGTTAACTTATGTTTTGCTGACGTGTTTTGCTAGCTAGCGAACTGGAAGCTTATTTAAAAACGTTTTGAATTTTTTACCCGCTTTATTGTATAACGATGCTGATGAATTAGGGTTCAAAAATATCTAAACTTCCTCCGGTCCAATTATTAGTTTTTTGTCATTTCATTGCAGAACTTTTTCCCAGTTTCTTGCAAAAATGTCCTTTGCTTTATCTTTGTGCTTGGATTTTATTTGGTTCTCAGATGACGTAGGATATAGTGACCCAAAGGTACTTTAAATTTACACAAAAGACAATAAAATTTTCCACACAAAATCCAACTCAACACACAGCCTTTTTATTTTTTAAAGTCCACTTGAGGTGGATCCCAAAACGAAGATGATGTATTAAAATTGTTTGTCTCATTTATATAGCCCTGTTGAACAATAAAAGCGGGAGGGCAGTGTTTCCAGGTTGGGGTTTTTCTCTCTAACTTTAGGGTGTTTTTTTTTAAGCGATTGAGTTTTTTTTTAAACCCATAGGCTTTTTTTTCTGAAGTGAGGTTTTTTTAGGGTTGTTTTCAGTTTGAACAATTATTATGTAAATAATAATAATAAATTATGTCATATCTGGTTAAAAACAGTCTTAAATCCACAAATTTTTTTTAGTGGATTAATGCAAGTTGTTGTTTAATTAAAGTTGTTCTTTTTGAAAATAATCTGCTCTAAAATCAAATTAATTTAACTGAATATTTCCTGTAATTTTTGTGTTTTTATAAAAATAGTAAAGGTACTAAACGCGTTCCAAGAATAGATAACAGATTTCACATTACTTGTAGGTCAATTCTTACCTGAAGATTTAGATTTTAAACTTTAAAACGTATTTAAAACACGATTTTTGATAATATGGGGTAAAACAGACCTGTGCACGGTCTGGAAACGCCCCCCGCTTTATTGGAGGATTTGCCCCCCCCCCCCGTTTTATTGCCTCCCCGCCCACAAATGAAAAATTACCCTAAAATTATGACGCCATTTTTGACCTGTGATGAAGCCATAATCGCGAATTTTTTTGCAGTTTTTAGCTTATTTCAATGTATTTTAAGCCATTGTAGACCTATTTTACCTTATTTCCACTTTTTTGTCCCTTTTTTCCTTTTCCTTTTTTTTTCTCCTTTTTGTTTTTTTTTTTCTTTCTCCCCCTGCTTCCCGCCCCCCTTTTATTGCCCCCCGTTTCAAAAAAGTTGCCCCTAGTGCCCCCCCCCCCGTTTTGGTATTGCTCCCCCCCCCAATAAAACCCGGGGGGGGGGGGTGGGGCAGCGCACAGTTCTGGGTAAATATAGGCAAAAAATGACAAAATTTTGGGTACACAATTTTTACTGTTAAGAAATAATTTTAATGAACCGCTAAATTAAATTAAAAATCTTATCTAACAAGTATTTATTTATATTGGTTAAAGCACTATTAAAATTTTTTTTAACCGCATAAATTGTACCTTCAAAAAAAGATCATTTTTTGGCTATAAAAACCGCATTTTTTTAACGGGTCGTTCAATCACCTTTTAATGCCCAAAATTAAGATCTCAAGGTAATAATTGATCTAAAAACATGGTTTTTTATTTGTGTTTGTTGGGTGGAATTCTTAAACTGATTTTTAAGTGTCCGATTCAACTTCGCAACAACGGGTTCCGCAGAAATTTTCCGCGGAAGTATTTCCCCACCATTAATTTCTTTGGAAGATTATTACCGCGGAAAAAAATTCCGCGAAGGAATTTTTTCCTATTTTATATTTTGGGTTTTTTTGTTAATCAAAAATTATAAATAGAAAAAGCAATTCTATAAAATTTCGACATACTGCGGCAATTTTTTTAAAATATAAAAGTTAACAAAATTTCGTTATCATTTTTTCACTCTTTAAAAACTTTTACTAAATACTTTTTCTAACGAAATAAATCAAAATACTCTCAAATTGTATTAAGATTAATTGTATCGTTTTCTAATTTGTTTACAGTTTGTTTTTTATACCTTTTTTATGTTTTAGAAAAATACGAAATATATAAAACAAAAATGTACTTTTGTTGGTAAATGTGTACATTTAGTACATGTTCAATTTTTTAATGTTTATTTAATTTTAATGCATTGCATAATACCTTAAAAACATTTTAAAATTAAAAAAAGTCGATCGTAACAAACTTTTCTATTAAAATTGTACACGTTTACGTACACCAATTTGCAATAGAATTAATTAATGTTTTTGCAAAAAGCGAAAATTATTATGTCCAATACTGGCTAACAAGAAATACCTTCGTGCAGCTTTTTCGTAAGCCTAGCCCTACGTTTTTCTAAGCCTTTAAGCGAAATTTAAAAATCATTTTAAATTTTATCTAATAATCGGGCAGGAGAAGTTTCGCTTGATTTTTAGGGTTTGCTTTGAAAAACGTGGTTTTAGGCTTAAGCTGGGAAATATTTTTGTCCGTGGGAAAAAAATAAACATTAAAAAAAAAAACATTACAAGAAAATCAAAAATTTCATTCAAATTTTTAATAAAAAAAACATTATTTATTTTTTTCTGTTTCCAAAAAATAATTAAGACAAAAATGCCAGCGTTCGCAAGCAGCTATATAGAGAAACGCAAAAAAGCGGAAAATATTCCCTCGCGGAAATTTTTTCCGCGGGAAACAATCTTCCAGCGGAAATAATGCTGAGGAAATACTGGTGGAGAACCCGCGGAAATTGTTGTTGCGGAAATATTTACCTAGAAACGATTTTTGGTACACGTATATTAGTTGTACCCATAAAAACTGTTTTTGCTTTTGTAATATTAAAAAAGTATTTAATAAATTTTGAGAAGAAGGTGTCGAGATTTTGAACAAAAAATATTTGAAATATTTAAAACCGTAAGATGTACTTGTCGCTCTCTGTTTCTCAATTTTCCCCCTACATATGATTGGCGCTATTAGTTATTGTACCCTCTTCCTAACACTAAAAAACCCTTATTCAGAACTATAATTAATAGTTTAGTTTTTCAACTACGTCATAAGTAAATTGTTGAAATAAATTTTAACAAGACAAACTTTCATTGGTTTTTTATTACAAATAAAACAAAAATCTGTTTGTTTGTTTTTTTATTTTATTTAAAATACAATGCATTTTTTTCTTAAAGTTTTCTTTTTTTGTTTAAACATACGCCCGGGAAGAAATCGATCCTTTTTCCTGCTCTATTCTTAAAGCATCTTTAAAGGCGAATGTTTTATTTTAAGTAAGATCCATTTTTTTAACTTAAGTTTTTAAGCTAAAAAAGACAAAAAAATTATTTTGTTTAAATATGTATTAATCATATTTATTATAATTCCATTCTCTGATTTAAAAAATGTTTTAGTTGACAAACTATTTTAAAACAATGATAATTTTGTGATAAAATAGATATTGACCTCGAACGAAATTTGGAGCCTCCCGCAGGGTTTCCAGGTTTATATAAAAAAAACCCTAAAACAGCCAAAAAAAAAACCCAAAAAAAAAACCAAAATTTAACTCTAAAAAAACCCCATACCAAAAACCTAAAAAATTGGCTTAGGGCCTAAAACCAATAAAAAAAAATCAATTTTTCTGAATATTTTTTCCAAAAAAAAACCCTAAAAAAACCCCATTGAAAAACAAATCTTGAAATTATATTTTAAACTCTAAAAACAACAATTTTAATTAATTAACTTTGGCAAAAAAACCCCAAAAACCCTATACAAAAGTATTAACAATTTTTATGGGTACAACTACTAAACGTGTACCAAAAATCGTTTCTAGGTAAATATTTCCGCAACAACAATTTCCGCGGAAAAAATTTCCCCACCAGTATTTCCTCAGCATTATTTCCGCTGGAAGATTGTTTCCGCGGAAAAAATTTCCGCGAGGGAATATTTTCCGCTTTTTTGCGTTTCTCTTATATAGCTGCTTGCGAACGCTGGCATTTTTGTCCTAATTATTTTTTGCAAACAGAAAAAATAAATAATGTTTTTTTTATTAAAAATTTGAACGAAATTTTTGATTTTCTTTGTAAATGTTTTTTTTAATGTTTATTTTTTTCCCACGGACAAAAATATTTCCGCAGCTTAAGCCTAAAACCACGTTTTTCAAAGCAAACCCTAAAAATCAAGCGAAACTTTTGCTGCCCGATTATTAGATAAAATTTAAAATGATTTTTAAATTTCGCTTAAAGGCTTAGAAAAACGTAGGGTTAGGCTTACGAAAAAGCTGCACGGAGGTATTTCCTGTTAGCCAGTATTGGACATAATATTTTGGCTTTTTGCAAAAACATTAATTAATTCTATTGGCAAATTGGTGTACGTAAACGTGTACAATTTTGAAAAATAGAAAATTCGTTACGATCGACTTTTTTTAATTTTAAAATGTTTTTAGGTATTATGCAATGCATTAAAATTAAATAAACATTAAAAAATTGAACATGTACTAAATGTACACATTTACCAACAAAAGTACATTTTTGTTGTATATATTTCGTATTTTTCTAAACATAAAAAGGTATAAAAAACAAACTGTAAACAAATGCAACGCCACAATAAATCTGCAGAAAATTTGAGAGTATTTTGATTTATTTCGTTAGAAAAAAGTATATTTAGTAAAAGTTTTTAAAGAATGAAAAACTGATGACGAAATTTTGTTAACTTTTATATTTTAAAAAAATTGCCGCAGTATGTCGAAATTTTATAGAATTGCTTTTTATTTATAATTTTTGATTACAAAAAAACCCAAAATATAAAATAGGAAAAAATTCCCTCGCGGAATTTTTTTCCGCGGTAATAATCTTCCAAAGAAATTAATGGTGAGGAAATACTTCCGCGGAAATTTTTATTGCGGAAATCGTTGTTGCGAAAATCTTTACCGGACACTTAAAAATCAGTTTGAGAATTCCACCCAACAATCATAAATAAAAAACATGTTTTTAGATCAATTCTGACCTTGCGATCTCAATTTTGGGCATTAAAAAGTGATTAAACAACCCGTAAAAAAATAAATGCTGCTTTTTATAGCCAAAAAATGACCTTTTTTGAAGGTACATTTTATGCGGTTAAAAAAATTTTTAATAGTGCTTTAACCAATATAAATAAATACTCGTTAGATAAGATTTTTAATTTAATTTAGCGGTTCATTAAAATTATTTCTTAACAGTAAAAATTGTGTACCCAAAATATTGTCATTTTTTGCCTATATTTTACCCAAAACTGCGCACTGACCGCCCCCCCCGGAGTTTTATTGGGGAGGGGAGCAATACCAAAACGGGGGGGGGGGGCCAAGGGGCAACTTTTTTGAAACGGGGGGCAATAAAAGGTGGGGCAAGCAGGGGAGAAAGAAAAAAAAGAAAAAAAAAGGAGAAAAAAAAAAGGAAAAAGGAAAAAAGGGACAAAAAAGCGAAAATAAGGTAAAATAGGTCTAAAATGGCTTAAAATACATTGAAATAAGCTAAAAACTGCAAAAAAATCGCGATTATGGCTTCATCACAGGTCAAAAATGGCGTCATAATTTTAGGGTAATTTTTCATTTTTTGGCAGGGAGGCAAAAAAACGGGGGGGGCAAATCCTCCAATAAAGTGGGGGGGCGTTTCCAGACCGTGCACAGGTCTGTTTTACCCCATATTATCAAAAATCATGTTTTAAATACGTTTTAAAGTTTAAAATCTAAATCTTCAGGTAAGAATTGACCTACAAGTAATGTGAAATCTGTTATCTATTCTTGGTACGCGTTTAGTACCTTTAAGATTTTTATAAAAACACAAAAATTACAGGAAATATTTAGTTAATTTAAAACAAGATATTAATAATTTGATTTTAGAGCAGATTATTTTCAAAAAGAACAACTTTAATTAAACAACAACTTGCATTAATCCACTACGATTTTTAAAAAAATTTGTGGATTTAAGACTGTTTTTAACCAGATATGACATAATTTATTATTATTATTTACATAATAATTGTTCAAACTGAAAACAACCCTAAAAAAACCTCACTTCAGAAAAAAAAGCCTATGGGTTTAAAAAAAAACTCAATCGCTTAAAAAAAAACACCCTAAAGTTAGAGAGAAAAACCCCAACCTGGAAACACTGCCCTCCCGCTTTTATTGTTCAACAGGGCTATATAAATGAGACAAACAATTTTAATACATCATCTTCGTTTTGGGATCCACCTCAAGTGGACTTTAAAAAATAAAAAGGCTGTGTGTTGAGTTGGATGTTGTGTGGGAAATTCTATTGTCTTTTGTGTAAATTTAAAGTACATTTGGGTCAATATATCTTACGTCATCTGAGAATCAATTAAAATCGAATAACAAAGATAAAGCAAAGAAAATTTTTGCAAGAAACTGGGAAAAAGTTCTGCAACAAAATGACGAAAAAACTAATAATTGGACCGGAAGTTTAGATATTTTGTGAACCCTAATTCATCTGCACTGTTATACAATAAAACGGGTGAAAAATGTAAAACGTTTTTAAATAAGCTTCCAGTTCGCTAGCTAGCAAAACACGTCAGCAAAACATAAGTTAACTCTACAATTCATTGTTTCTCTTGTAAACACCTTCCTGAATTTCATCTATATTTTTTTTATCTGCCCAGCCGTCTTATAAATGTTGTTTAACAAAAACAACTGGAAATAAACCAATAAAATATGGAAATTCTGAAATGCGCGCAAAATGTTTTTTACATTAAGATTTAAAATTTTAGTTATACTAAGACTTTAATATAAGTATACATTTGGTCAAAAAATTAACTACTTAAATACCTATTTAACTACTTACTAATTAACTATACCTAGCTCAAAAATTTTAAGTAGTTAACTACCTACTTGTAATTTTATTTAACCACTTAACTACCTACTTTTGTTTTTAAAAGTAGTTAGTTACCTACCTACTTTGATTTTTGGCTAACTATCACAGCACTATCTGGCTGCGCTGGAATCGTTTTTAAAATGTAGACATGCTGAAATCGTTTTTAAAATGTAGATATGTGTAACTGATGACGGATTCACTGGTAGTCGAAACATTTTATCCTTATGTATTTAATAAACGTTTTACCTTTACTGTTTGGGCCCTATTTGCACGCTTTGTTCGTAATATAATTGTGTAAGTAATTATAAATTTTATTTTATGCTAAAATTCTAGTTATAAATTTATCCATGTATTTTACTATTTAATAATAAAAATTAAAATATATTAAAAATTAAAAAAAAATCATTCGATATTATATTACCATGAACAACGTTGTAAATTTTACAACGACCTCTCCGCGGTGGGCGTTCCACTTAGTGGAACCGCTCTCCTTACTAACTGTGGAGAGCGCCAGGCAATGTCTGAAGGGTGAATCCTTCAGATAGCAGAAGACGTGCAAAGGGGGACGAGTATTAGGGCTAAAACATTATCTTATCATGGGTGGCGCGGGAGCGTCACGGGCGATTTCGCCCCGTGGCGCCGCGCCATCCATTATTAGAGAACGTGGGTAAATTTTAAAATTCAGAACCTTCTTCTTATTATTATTATTTCAACGCTCCATCCTTAAAAGCGATATTCCTCATTCGTTACTGATTAATCAAAAATAAACATGGGCTCATTAGAAAGAAGGAATTACGTAACTTTCTTAGGAAGCACTTTTTTCATTTAGGTCCTTGTTATCGATTTATTGATCAAAATACAAAATTTGAAAAATAGACAAATAAAAAATTCCAACCGCACAATAACAGCCTTTTGGCAACAATAAGGATTGAACAGAGCAGACAACCAACATCCCCTCATAGAAACCGCACAAAAAAAAGCAGACGGGTTTTAATTGGTGGCAGAAACGGAACCAGTTCTCAGCGTCATCTGCTTCAACCGCGCGGAAAACGGCAAAAACAACAGAGTACTTTTTTTTAATTCTTGCATTACTGATGACAAAATTAATTCAAAGTTTTATTTATTAAAAAATAATAATAAACGTCGGTGGCGCGGGAGCGCCACGCGTCGGTAATTATCGGTAGTGCGGGGTGCCATTATAACTGCAATTTAACCCACGGCACCGTGCCAACTATAGTTAGAGAACGTGAGTAAATTTTGTAATTCATGTTCATCATATTCTTATTCTTATTATTATTTTTACTTTAAAAACTACAATTGCAATCATTGGCGCACGGCATCGCGCCAACTATATTTAGAGAACGTAGATAAACTTTGCCTGGAGCGCAACTGCACCGCACTAACTATAATTAAACAACGTGGGTAAATTTTGTAATTTAAATTTATCTTCTTCTTATTATTATTTTTTATTTAAAAAATATAAATCTCGGCACCGGAATGATTATAAACATATGCCATTGCGCACTTAAAACTATAGTTTATTCGGCTATTTTTTAATTTAATTCAAAAAAAGTGGTAGACTAGTCATGAAAAATGCTCTAAGAATAGAGCAGGAAAAGATACGATTTTTCCCCGGGCGTATTTTTGAATTATTAAACAATGAATTAAAATTGTGTAATAAGAATAATGATGTAAACAAAATGAAATATAAATAAAAATATGCATTTTATTAGAAATTAATAATCATCATATATTATAATCTGATAGAATATTCAAAATTGCGTATCAAACCATTTGATCACAGCTTAGAGGACGAACAAATAACATAAAAAACAAAATTGCACACATAACTTTAGACAAACAATTTTGCACATAAACTACAACTCACCCGACATAAGCAATATTCACTGGGTCTGCTTTCCAAGCATTACAAATTAAATTTTAACATTAATATTTAAGAATTTAAATCGAAAATTTTTAAAACTTTTTTTGACTGCTTCACCTTTTCCGCCACTTTCTTTTCAATTTTTAATTGTTTCTTTCCGTTACAATTTTTAACTAATTTTTACGCTATATTTTTAACCAAACATAAAAATTTTTATTAAATTATAATTTTGTCTAAAAGTTTTATATTTTCATAAAATATAATTTGAACTTGACAAGAATAAAAACTCATAGTTTTATGCTTGTCATTTCTACACATTCTTTAATACAGGAGCCCAAATTCCAATTGTTATTTTAACATAGATTTCAAATTAGCGGCAATATGAACGGGGTAGACAGGTAACACCACACACAGACTCTCTGGGGGGGGGGGGGGGGGGGGGGGGGGGGGGGGCGTTTTTTTCGGGTCGTTTTTTGGGGTTGTTTTGCGTTTTGGCTTTTTTGCTTTGGGTGTTTTTTTGGGGGGGGGTGGGGGGGGGGGGGGTTTAGTAACAATTGACTTTTCTCAATTCGGTAAAGTTAAATTTTCGAGGCTCAACGTATTGTACTATTTAAGAGAAGAAAATGTATAAAAATTCATAACAAACAATGTTAATATTTTCGATTAGATTAAAATTATATAACCAAAATAATAATTTTCAGTCTGCATTTAAAATTATGAGCAAGAGTCTATATTTATTTTTTAGTTTCAACGAAAATATTTAGTTTTTTTAATAAATTTTGTAATAAGCGATTTCAAAAAAGGTATCTGCAAACCAAAAACAAAACTTAACAGAAATTCATTGTTCGTATTTTAATGAATATTTTTAAAAAAAATGTCTTACGGTTTTATTTTCATAGTTTCTTTATATTTACAACCTAATTCCACAATATCAATATGCAAATAAAACGAGTTTTTTTACCTTCCATGTTATTAAACAAGCAAAGAATAATTAATTTGAAACACGTAAAACTAATAAAAAGTTTATAGTTAAAAATGTTATTATTTTTTTTAAATTTAACTTTCATTACATAAATACGAACGCTTAGTAAATCATTCATGAAATTATGTCAAAATAAGATTTTTTCTGTAGTCTATACAAAAATGATGCGGACACAAAAAACAAATTTCAACACATAAACAAATGATGTCAACACAAAAACAAATTTCTAATAACTATGTCTTTCAACTTTTGCCAATATCCCAATGTAATTTTTTAAAGTAATGCTTTCAAAGGACTCAAATTATTTTTTTTCTCTTCTTTTCTTTAATGACTAATATTATACTTATAACGTGTTTTTATTTTATTTTATTATTGTGAAATGCATTCTATAGTATTTTTTTTTCTAGTATTTTATATTTATCTAAATAATTTTGCTTCTTTTGATAACAAAAGTATGTTTAAATAAAGGTTTAAAATAAATAAATAAATAATGCTATTTTTCGTGTAAAAACGTTTGAATCCGCGACATGGTCTGAATGGCGTCATTTTAATTGCGGAAGAGCCAATAAAAATCATTAATTATGGCGTAATAACAAAAATTAGCATGACGTAAGGAAGTATTTTAGAATTTTAACAAAAATTTATGTTGCGTTTTCATGGGGTTATTTGGACCATTTAAAATTTAAAAAATTTTCGGCATTCGTGTTTGGACCCCCCTAGGCCCCAGGGGGTCAACCCCCAAAAGAATTTTTATGTCAAAAGTAAGGAATAAAAATTGGCGGGCATTAATATTTAACAATATGATCAACATCGTACACACTTCGAGCAGGAAACAAAACAAAATAAATAATTCGCACAGTGCCGAAAATTCGCGAGAAATCGCGATAACCACTCGCATTCAACGCATTATAAAAAAAATTTGAGAGAGCCGATTTCGCTCAAACTTTCAGAAAACAACTAAAAAAGTATGTTTTAACAGCATACCAAGCGGCGTTTCTTTTTCCGTACTAATAAAAAAGTTTTGTTTTTTTTGTGACCAGGTTTTTTTTTCCACCGCATCGGCTGTAGTGATGACGTCATCGAAAAACATTTTTTCCTGACCTTTTCAAGAAATAGTCAAGCAAAAGTCTAAGCTATGCTCCCATATACGTCCCGCACATGGATATAATAACGTCACGCGCATTGATATATAACATTTCAAAGTTCGAGTTTTGTCGCCAGTCCGCATTATTTTTGTATAGACTATAGTTTTTGTTAAGTTTCAGAAATAATTATAACTATTTTAAACAATATGTAACCAAACGCCGCGTCTTGATTCGGCTTTCATCTAGTTAACCTTTCAGAGATTCAAAGATTGTATCTAATGCAAAACTATTATTCATTATGAGGGTAGGGTAGGGTTCACCCCCGTAGCCTCGAAATTTAGGACCCCTCTAAAAAACCTAAGAGTTTGTTCTCTCCATTTTTTCTTTCAACACCGTATTTCCTCACCTTTATTTTCAAATGAAGCCCTTCTGTTTCTTCCCCAAACAAAATTTTGAGGTTTAATTTTAAGGCCTTTAATGCCACAGACACGAATTTCTAGTAAAAATTCTATAGTTCAACAGTACCTGTATGTAGTAACCAACTAAGCTTAGGGTAAATCTAGGTTAGTAACTTATGGTGAAATCTAGGCAGTAAAAGGGGGGGGGTACGGATAATCACCACTAAATCTCTCTCCAGCTTATTTAAAGGGCTATAACGCGCGGTATTTCACTTCCAGCCCCAGGTACCGCGACCGTGTTTAAATTATACGGTATCATTAATTTTCTTTTCCAATTTGTTTATCTAATGGTGTGAAAATAAAAAACGCTGACACTCCCAACAATAAAGACTTTTGATAATATAAAAACCTACATCAAAAAGTAAAAAGAAAGGCGCTTTGAACAGTTTATAATTTTTACCACCATCTCCAACTAACTAGTTTTACTTGGACTCACATTCATAAATGTTGTTGGTTTGGCCAATTTTTTTCTCGAAATTTTGTGTCACACAGTTTTGAAACATTGGGCAGGTTTTTTAAATGATTAAAGGACGGTACAGAGCTAAAATTTTTGTCTTCGATTTTGTTGATTTTTTGTGAAAACCTTACCCTGATTCCAATATCGCGCAACACATTTTTGCGTCAAAATATCTTCAGTGGTTTCGTAAATATAGCCTTCGAAAAACTATCTATTCCTACACTTCAGTTTTAAATAAAAACTTTAGTTTTTGACTAGAAACTTTTTAGTTTTTGACTAAAAAAAATTTTTGACTAAAAACTTCTGTACAGCATAGTGCATAGTATTACTCCAACAAATATACTTTACTAATCAGTATACATGGGCACAGGGAGAGGGATTGGGGGGGGGAAGATTAACCCCCCAATTTTGGAAAAATGAAGAAAAAAATGTCTTTAAAATGATTTCTAAGTGCCTCGTCCAAACTTAAGTTTTAAAGTCAAAATGAATGTTTTAAGCAATAAAAAACTCAAAAATGCAATAAAAAGGGCTTTTTGACCTAAAAAAAATTAGCGTTTTTTTAGCTTTTTTCCTTTAAAATCGAAACACGATAAGGGTAAAATTCACTCCAGAAAAAAACTGATATGGGTAAAATGCGTTTCTCGGATATAACTCACCCTCCCTAATTCCGGGTTAAACCCCCAATCCGGATCAACTTGCCCCTGTATGCTAATCGGTGTCTAAAAAAAAGTTGCTGCTTTCTTCGACTGCATCACTTGTAACCTACATCAATTGACCAATTAATCAAGTACAGAATTACCAATACTACCATTTTGAAAGGCTTTCCTGAACCGCTGAAATATATTGACAAACATTTTTTTTCCGGCTATTGGAGACAGGGATAAGGTTTTGACAAAAAATATTGAAAAACAATAAGTTTAACTCTGTTTTTAAAAACTTAGGAAAAAATAGGAGTAAAAAAGTTTTAACTGGTCATTATATTTATAAACACAATGTAAAATGACAACAAAAAATAATTGAATATAAAAGTAGTTTATCAAATACGAATGTGATTCAGTTATTACATTAATAAAAAAATTAGAATCATTTTTAGGCTAAAACATTTGACATGATCAAGTGGGTTTTTACAAAGCATTAACGCTCTAAGAGTAACTCACATTACATGAAGAGCTTTAACTACTTATACAAAAGTCATTTTATAAAAACATAACTAAAAACCGTTTATATAACATACTTTGATTAAATGGAAGCTAAGCAACAATCTACAATTTATTTACATCACTAAAATTTATTTTCCGTACTTCCCCCTTGCCTATTGCCCCCATACATTTTTTGCGAAAAGACGAAAAATATTCGAGTTATGATTAGCCAAGGCAAGAATGTATAATATTAAGAGAATGTCTGACTGTAAGTTAAACAGTAGTTGTTCTAATTATATGTTAAGCAATTCTCAGAGTAGATTCTTCATCATGTAAAAATATCTACTACACGATGAAAAAGCTACATTGTGATAGTATTTAACATATAATTGAAACAAAACTATTTACCAAACAAACAGTCATATTTTTTTTGCTTTTATGCATTCTTGGCCAAGGCAATCGTTCATAACAAATATCTATTTGAATGATAAATGCTTTGAAATCAACAAAAACAAAACCAAATCTTACCCTAAGCTTGTAAAAAAACACAAAATATGGCTCTGCCACAAATAGTATCAGCTGAAGTGATTTTTTCTAAAATTATTGAGACAAAACATTTATAAGGCTATACAGTAATAAAACAAAAACTAAAAATTAGGTTTTTACATGATAGCAAAACGCTATAATATGGCAACATTTCGGCTTGTTAATTTTGCATAAAAATATAAATGTATATAAAATACAACATATTAATTGGTTTTATAATAAATATTATAAAAAATAAAATTTTTTATGATAGTTCCTTACTTACAATGGAAAAAAACTTACATACATCAATTACTGTTTTATGCATTATTGATAATAACGTTTTAGCGAAAAATAATTCGTGTTAAACAAATTCATGTTGAAGTATATTTTAAACAGTATGTAGCAAATTAAATTTTAGTTAATCTTAACATAAATAAATGTATGAATATATTTTTCGATTGTTGCAAGAATATAAAGACAAAAATATTTTATAAACTCCTTTAACTTTGATTTATAGACTAAAATGTCCATAAAAGCAATTAACTTTTTATTCCTAGTATAATTACTACACCTATGCGCAAAGTGAAATATTGGCCTGATATTTCTTCAACAAGTGTAAAAACAGCTACCAGCTACGAAATACAGCAATTTGCGTTTTCCTTGTCGTCGAGAGGTGAGTTTTCCGTATCGCCATGATCTCCCACAAGGTTTTTTCCTTCCACACATGGAATGTATTTGGAATAGTCCAAACCTCTCCGCTCGTAAAAAAGCAGATAGGCATAATTTCCATCGATTTCATCCGAGTCCACCTCCTGCAACAACACTTTTTTAACATATATTTTTGCTTAAAGTATTGTTTAAAGTTTAAAAAATAAAATTAAATCAATAATTAAATTGAACAGCATGTATCCAAAAATAATTTTAAAAAATGAAAATTTATATAACTAGTCTACTTACTTTACAACGACTATCGTTGAAAAGATACCACTTTCCGTTACTATTTTTGGCATAACTGACATAGTGACCAGCACCCATAACGCCATAATGACACTAAACTTTCATAATTTTGTATAAACAACCCAACAATAAAAACAAATTAAACATTAGTATGTTTCTGTGGAGTTTAAAAGTAAATTAAAATCAAAGTGAATTAATTTTAAATTAGTTAAACTTATTTTAGGCTGCACACAATTGTATATGACTTGGATTTATGTTATTTACGGATACTTAATAATTATTATGATTTGATTTAAGCTATTTTCTTGCCCTTCTATTCAGGAAATCGGCATCGAGAATTGATTATGTTTTGGGAGATGGAGGGCAAACTGAATATTGGCCCCCAACTCAAATATTTATTGCTTTGACAAAACGTAAGTTTTTTGCAATTGAAAGATTGAATGTTTCCCTAGATCTCTAGATAAAGGTTCAAAGATGTCTCAATGCGAGCATTTGAGATCTTTTTGGGCCCTTAAAGTCTGTAAATAACAAAATAACTGTTTTTGAAAAAAAATATAAGTTAGGCTAGGCCCCTATGTACCAGCCCAGTATATTAGACACACAAACATATTTTTGCGCTAATATTATTGACGTAATATTTAGGTAGGCCTTGAAATCAATTTACATTTTATTGAATTACGATATTATGGTACATCGATAAAGATCAAATAATATTTTCAAAGATGTTTAGGTTGAAAAACAGCTTAAGGTAGAACACCACAGTTAGATTTTGACGGCAGATCTTTTCTTATTAAATTTTACTACCGTAATTTGACCTGCTCATTCAATTTTTGACATTCATTTTTCTTAAAAAAATTGTTATCGTCCCCGATTATTAAATGACACCAATAAAATACATGCCAAAATACATTATATTATAATAAAATTTATTACCAAAAATATTCTATTTTTTTATTTTTCATTTAGCATATCTTGAATAAAGAACACTTTTTATTAAAAAGTTAAAAATTAAAAAAAAAATTGTTTTTTGATGTTTAGAATACCCTGCGAGAGACTCGAACCTACAGATCGGAGGATCCCAGTCTGACACTCTAACCACTCGGCTACTGGCCCATCTGAGATCCTTCTCTTTTCGTAAAAGATACTTTTAAACAAGTGTTTCAAAATGTAGTTTCTCGGCGTCAAATCAAAAAGATTTGAATGAAAATTAAAAAATTTGATTCGCTCAAATTTTAATGAAAGTTTGGAAATAGTTAAACACAAGTCTAATCCATAGTTTGAATTGTGTTTGATTCAAAAACTAATTCAGGTATTTTTTTATTTGATTTTTCTTTTTAAAACATCGATTTTTTTTAAATTTTCTTAAAATTTTGAATTCTAAAAGTTGCCCCCTATTTTTCGTTAACTTTCTCTAAAATTGCAGGAAAAACTGAACAAATCAAATTTTTTAAATGACCAAAAACTGTTTTTTCAGCTTTAAATTCATCAAAATATATCTCGAAATAGAACATTCGGTAAACGATGAAACCTTTCAATACATCATAATCTGAGCTTTCGATCGCACTATACTTTTGTCAGACAAAAATTAATATCTCAGTTGATATTTAACTTTTAGTAAAAATCGTCATTGTGGTGTTCTACCTTAAATAAAAAGATTCAAAAATTTACCAACTCATAAGTTGTAAAAGTTTGTATCTCTAATCAAATAATTCATTAGAATATATTGTACTTATCAGATGTCTATTAAACTTGTATGAAAACTTTATTGATGCCATAAATATCTCTGATAATAGCAAGACCAAGACCTATTTACAAAACGAATTGAAACCGTTTATTTTAATTTTTTAATAAACCATTTTGGTCGTCATTGGTGTTTTTTTTTGGGAGGGGGGACAGAGGCATACATGGGCACGGGGGGGGGGGTTGGGGGGTTAACCCCCACAAGTTCTGAGAAGTGGGGTTTAACCCCCCCCCACTCAGAAGTGGGGGGAGAAAAAGTTAACCCCCCCCCCCAATTTTGGAAAAATGAAGAAAAAAATGTCTTTAAAATGACTTCTAACTGCCTCCAAACTTAAGTTTTGAGGTCAAAATGAATGTTTTAAGCAATAAAAAGCTCAAAAATGCTAAAAAAAAAAGGGCTTTTTGACCTAAAATTAGCGTTTTTTACCTATTTTTCTTTCAAAATTGAAAAACGATATGGGTAAAATGCACTTCAGAAAAAAAACGATATGGGTATTTTGCGTTTCTCGGATTTTAACCCCCCTCCCTTACTTTGGGGTTTAAACCCCCGGACCACCCCCGTGCCTTCGGGCGTTTTTTTGTGGCGTGTTCTTTGTGGTGGGGGATGTTTTTTTCTGTTGGCCCTGGAGGAGGTTAAGTGCCGGGAAGGTTAAGGGGAAAATAGTTCGGAGCACACTACTCCGGACCAACTTGGCCCATGTATGTGTGGGGGGGGGGGGGGGGGAAAGGGGGAGGAGGGGGTCCCAGTACTAAAAACGCTAAAAATGAGGTATTTGAAGTATACCCCAAAAAATTTTTGAGACACCCCTCCCTCAAATTTGAGAAGTCGGATTTCGGGTATACCACTTCACCCTCCAAAATCCGGGAGGCTGCCCAGGTATGCTAATAACTGTACACACAGACCTGTGCACTGCCTGCCTCCGGGGTTTTATTGGGGGGGGGAGCGGCAATTCCAAAACGGGGAAGGGGCACGGGGGCAATTTTTTTGAAACGTGGGCAAAAAACGGGGGGGGGGCAAGCAGGGGAGAAGGAAAAAAAAAGAGGAAAAAAGAGAAAAAAAAAGAAGAGAAAGGGGAAAAAAGGGACAAAAAAAAAGCGAAAATACATTAAAATACATTGAAATAGGCTAAAAACTGCAAAAAAAATCGCGATGATGGCGTCATCATACGTCAAAAATGGCGTCATAATTTTAGGGTACTTTTTCATTTTTTGGCGGGGAGGGGAAATCCTCCAATAAAGCGGGGGGGGGGGCATTTTCACACCGTGCACAGATCTGGTACACAGCACCTCCGGGACTTTACCCAAAACGAGAAAAAGGCAATTTTTGTCATTAATAGGGTATAGTTAAAAAAAGCAAAATACCTTATGATTTAAATTTTAAGCTAGAGATTAAAAAAAAATCTTTACGTGAAGTACAACTCGCCTTGTGTAGAAGCAACACGCTTTGTAACCTCATCTTATATTTAAAAATCTTAGCAATTTTACGTTTCGCAACCCTAATTTAGGCACAAGTCAAGAAAAAAAAATTGTATTTAATAATTTCAAGTTAAAACAATTTATATGCTTTTTTTAAATTTCTCAAACTTAAGTCCTCATAAAATTGGCTTATAATAGATTTAATCTAAATTACAATTTCCCGATACTCTTCTTTAAAGTCGGTGTTTCCAATCCCTGCACTCTTATGCAGATCATTGTCTTTGCTTCCAACGCGATCCAAAAATTTTTTTACCGGACTTCTTGGGTTTTTTGCTTCGTCTTCTAAAAGCCTCTTTTTGTCTGAACTGTCGCCGTTGTTCCAATCCACGCCGTTATCTGGCAATTTCCCATTTAAATTAGTAACGTTAGTACCATAAATCCCGTTAGAATTACACGAGGTAACTATTGTTTCATTATCTGATGCAGGTGTTTTTCCGGACGGTCCTTTTAAATGTTCATCAACAACAGTTTTTTCCGTTGAATTAGAAATAATATGTCCATTTGGCAAGGAAGGTTCAATCGAACGTTCTAGAAAACTGGTTGGTGCACAGGAGGATGTGGAAGGAAGGTATGGGGTAGGATCCATTGAATCCCGCGGAAAATCCACCATTTTTGAGCTCTTTACCCAACGATTGGCGGATTTTTGGAATCGCTTGAGGTGCACAATCTACAAAATAACAATATCCTTTAACATACTAAATTGACTTTATGATCACCTAATCCAAATAGCAAGGTCACACATAACTGTTTTAAAAAATCCTTTTTTTGGTATTATATTGTATTAAAATAATAGTGAAAATTGTAGCGGCTAAACAATAAAATAAATTTCAGAAAAATTATATTGATTTTTGGTTTTATGCCAAGCGTTGTTGTAAAATAGAACCGTTAAAATTAAGCAAATCACAACTTAGTAAGATTACAAAATAAAACATGATAATTAAAGCAACATTACAAGAAAAGGCGGAAGCTTCCAAACATCAAGTTTCTTCTTTGCAGCGCAGTGCGTTTTACATTTGGAGCAATAATAGTTGTCTTTGTCACTGAGTTTTTCCTGCTTTGTGAAAGCTTTAAGGCAACTATCCAATGTAACCGGTTGACTGTGAGCCACTCGATTTTCTTCAACACTTTTATCGTCGTTAAACATCTAGATTTTACAAATCAAATTGCTAATAAGCAAAATTTGCAAGATTTTTCACCTATTACTTATTAGAAAAATAAAGTAAACCCAAGTGTTTAAAAGGCTACTAATTTTTTGTCAAGGTTTTGCCAAAATTTTAGAGTCTTCTTTAAACATTTTCTGGTACATTTTTTTAAATACAAAATAAAACACTAAATAATCGGCTTTTGGTGCGAATTACATACAATAAACTGATGGCCAAAAACAACTACTAGTCTTATCTATATGAGTTTTTCCGCAATTAACCTGATATTTAAGTCTGAGACATGATATTACACTATAACTATAGTGTAATGATAATCAATTTACAGATTTTGTAGTATTTATGATTTTATTGATATTAAAATATGCAAAAAAACTGCTGACCGATTACTACTACAGTTGAAAACACAAAATTACTTTGTGCTGAATTCTTAATAAAATGCATTTTTGCGTATTATTTTATAGTTCAAATTTTGAACGCAAACAATTGGTCTGGAATTAGTAAAAAATACCATTTCAAGTGAATTTTGATATCGTAAATGCACAGCGGTCATATCCCAATCGATAGCTACTAAGGAAATTTCATCGACGACCAGTGATCCCGCATCTACAGTTATTGGACAGCCATAACAGAATCGATACCTAAAAACACGTTTTTTATCAAAAGAATGTCTTTTTAGTGATTTTTATAAAAATTTTCTGAAATAATTATCTTAAGTCAAATAAACAAGAGACAAATAATTATTTACGCAAAACAAATCTGTTTTTGTTTTATGTTGAATATTTTATAATCAGCATTTTTATCATTTTACAAAAAAAACTAAAAAATAACTTACATCCAAGTCAAAAAAACAATGTTAGCCATTAATAAATCTACATTAGCTGGCCAAAATGATAACTTATCCCTCAACAAGTTAAAAATGATTTTTTTGTGTTTGTGTACTTTGTAAAAGTAACAAATGTGGAGGCCATTTTTAAACTGTTTAAACTATTTTGTTTTTAACAGTGCAAAACAAACAAATTTATAC
The DNA here is from genome assembly GCA_030248175.1 of Microlaimidae sp. YZB2_3. Lineage (NCBI taxonomy): Eukaryota > Metazoa > Nematoda > Chromadorea > Desmodorida > Microlaimidae > Microlaimidae sp. YZB2_3. The sequence continues at coordinate 23,128 of JASAMX010004178.1, read as the reverse complement.
TCTAGAATAGGATGCTTCTTTGCTTGTATGGGCCCACTAACTGTACTTGATTCGCTTGTAATTTGTTTTTATTAAAAATATGATTTTTGTTAAATAATTTTAGCATATTTTTTGGCTTTTTTGTTTATATTTAATAAAAAACTAAACAATAGAACCGGAAGAAGGGGGTGACGCTAGTCGCTAATAAAACAAGACTGGATTTAGCCAAAAAATTGGTTTTTGTTAATCATTTTACTCATTTCAATTTATGATAAACTGAGAGCTTTTTTAACTTACCAAGGGCATTTTGAACACCAAAGGCCACCCTTTTGGACCCAGCAAAGTGAAAAAGGATACTCAGCACTTGAATTTTCATCACTAAACAAGAAACATTTTAGGTTATTTCTAAAAATTACATCTCTGGTGTTTCATTTATCCTATATTTGCGATTATTAGTCTTTATGTCTAAAATATCTTAGGAAAAAACATTTCGTATATTTTGTCTCTCAACTGGGGTAACCCAGAAAGAATAACAGACCTGTGCACGGTCTGAAAATTCCCCCCATCGTTTTATTAGAGGACTTGCCCCCCCCCGTTAAAAAAATGAAAAAGTACCTTAAAATTATGACGCCATTTTCACCTATGATGACGCTCTCATCGCGATAATTTTTTGCAGTTTTTAGCCTATTTCAATGTATTTTAAGCCATCTTAGACCTATTTTTACCTTATTTTCGCTTTTTTTGTCCCTTTTTTCCATTTTCCCTTCTTTTTTTCTCTTTTTTTTCTTTCTCCCCTGCTTGCCCCCACCGTTTTATTGTCCACCCACGTTTCAAAAAAGTTGCCCCCCCGTGCCCCCCGTTTTGGAATTACCCCCCAGTAAAACCCTAGGGGGCAGTGCACAGGTCTGAAATAACAAAAACCGCAGGTAAACAAAATTTTTATATCCAATTTATATAACTATAAAAAAATACAAGATTGTATTTGAACTTCTACGGATGTTGAAAAATGACATCAAGAGTATAGGTAATTTTTATTGTCCATCGAGTTAATCAAGACATGAAAACTGACAAATTAATTTGAATACAAATTTTTTTTTATTGGTCGCAAATCTTGTTTGAAACTTACTTCACTTCGGTTACCGTCGAAAAAGCTAAAAATCGTTAGGTTTACAAATTACAAAAAATACTTTGTTCCTACGTTCAATACATTTGCTGGTACGTAAAAACGGTGGTTTACCAGTCAGTAGCATGGTTGACAGGACTTCCGTTTTGGCTTTTAGCTTGAGAAAGCACCAAACGCGAGACCTGCGTCCAGACAGAGTCGTAAAGCTCTCTTCCGCTCCACTCCTTTCTACCCGCCCTTGTCGCGGGCAGGATTATAGGCAAACCGAAAACCACTGGACGGGCCCTTTGGTGTGCCAGGAAATACTGTTCTTCGTGCTCCTGCAACATTTCATTTATACTAACATTAAGCGACTATTGATACCATAATAATGGGCAAGTTGCTCCGGAGTGGGGGGAGGTTAAATTTAGGGGGGGGGATTACAAACGCATTTGACCTATATAGTTTTTTCTGGAGTGCATTCAACCCATGGCGTTTTTCAAATTTAATAAAAATAGGCAAATAAAACGTTACTTTTAGGTCACAAAACACTTTTTATTGCATTTTTAAAGGTGCGGTGCAGAGTCAAACGTTTTGTCTTCGATTTCGGTAATTTTTTGTGAAAATCTTACCCCTGCCCCCAAAAATTTTTTCAACAAAATATCTGCAGTGAGTCAGGAGTTATGACCCCCAAAAAATGGCATTTTTCAACAATTCTGTACGTGACAAATTGCTCATTGGGTATTATGATTTACGTTACAAATTATGCACTCAAATAAAGCGGCTATTTTCTACTCTAATTTGATACCTTGATCGTTAAGATTGGTGCAGTATTTGTCGAGATATTGCGTTTCTCGTACAAAAAACACTCGATTTTTTCGCTAAACACACGAAGTGAAGGAAAGAAAGGTTGGGCAAACTTAACAAATTCACTGCCGGTGTCGCAGAATAGATCTTCCCCCCTATTTTTCTTCCCCCCGGAAGATTTATTCTAGTGCGCTCTAGAATAGATCTTCCCCCCGGAAGATTTATTCTGGGTCACTCTAGAATAGATCTTCCCCCCGGAAGATCTATTCTGATTTACGCCAGAATAGATCTTCCCCCCTCAGAATAGTTATTCCCCCCGGAAGATCTATTCTGGTTCAAACACCAGAATAGATCTTCCCCCCTCAAAAATTTGCATAAATTTTAAAATGATACGCGAGAATTTGTTAGGGCAAATTTTAAAAACATAATTTTTAACACAGAAGGTTAAAATGTTACATTTAGAAAAAAAATAATTTGTTTTTTGTATTTTTATATAAATCAACTTTAGCTTTAATTGTTGTTAATTCAAAAAACAGTTGAGCATTGACATTAATAATTAAGTATTATTTAGTTGGTTTTCGGAGATAAAAAAATACGTTTGCAATAGTTCGTTTGTTTGAGTATGTAAGAAAATATGCCATAATTAAATAAACTGAATATTTTTTAAAGAAAATTAATATCGTGAAAAGGTTTTTTTAAGTTTATCAATTTTTAAGACAAAGTATAATACAAAAAAGACATGAAAAAATGACACCAGTTTAATTTCTTTTCGATCAGTATTTAATTCATTATTTACCTTTCAGTTTTTGCTTCTTATAAAACATAATATATAGACAAAAATTGAAATAAGAAGAAATAAAAATTAGATTATGAGTATCCATAAATGTTTAGTTTTTTTTATTTAAAATCGAATACGAAACCAAAAAAATCTCTCATGTTCAGCAGTTAATTCAACATTAAACAGGTTTAAAGTTATTTTTTTGTTGTTTAGGTTGATTTTTAGGTTTTGCTTAAGCTTAGGAAAAAGGTTTTTTTGTCTTTAATCAGAAAGTGATATTTTTCGAAGATATGCAGAATGTATTTTTTTCTGGCGCCGCCAAACTTTCCTACGAGTTCTAACTTTTTTCATAATATGTTACTTAATATTTTAAACGGTTAATATTTTGAATTTAAGTTTTCTGCTTAGGTTTGCTTAGGGTTCACATTTTAGCTTTATAGGATCGAAATCCTAATTTTAAATAAAACAATCAAAAGGTGTTAATTTAAAAAAGGCAGGTTTTTTTTAAATATTTCGGACATCTCAAATGTGTGATTAAAATAAAATTTATTTTTTTGTGTTTATTACCAATTCTTTGATCTGAAACCTCGAGTATTTTTTATGAATTTTTTTATTAAAAGAAAAAAAACCTAAATGACGCAAAAAACAAAAAAAAGGATGTTGTTTTTAGTATGAAAATAATTGTTACATGATTTATAACAAGGGGGAAGATTTATTCTAGAGTGAACATAGAAGAAATCTTCCCCTCTCTGCTAAGAATTTTATGCAAATTTTTGCGGTATGCTTTAACACAGGGGGGAATAAATATTCTGAGGGGGGAAGATCTGTTCTGGCGTGAACCAGAATAAATCTTCCGGGGGGGAAGATCTGTAATGGGGGAAGATCTATTCTACGACACCGTCATTTGGTGTTTTTAACGAAAAAATATCGGGTTTTTTGTACGGGAAACGCAATATTTCGACAAATACTGCATCAATCTTAACGATCAAGGTATCAAATTAGAGTAGAAAGTAGCCGCTTTCTTTGAGTGCATAATTTGTAGCGTAAATCGTAATACCCATTGAGCAATTTGTTACGTGCAGAATTGTCGAAAAATGTTATTTTTGGGGGGTCATAACTCCTGACTCACTGCAGTTATTTTGTTGAAAAAATTTTTGTGTGCTATTGGGGCAGGGGTAAGGTTTTTACAAAAAATATCTAAATCGAAGACAAAAAGTTTGACTCCGCACCGCACCGCACCTTTAAGCGTCAAAAACCTTAAAACTTAATGTTGAAGGCTGTTAGAAGCGATTTTGAAGCCATTTTTTCTTCACTTTTCCTAAATTAGGGTGGGTAACTTTATTTCTCCTTCCCACTTTTCAGTGGGTGGAAAGGGGAGTTAAACCACCTTTCGCAGAATTTAGGAGGAGGGGTTAATTCCATGCCCATGCATGGTTTATTCTCAATATTAGTTTAGCATAAATTTATTTTACAAAAGTAGAGGTTAGATTTATTTATTTCGAATTTTAAAACTACTATCTAATTTTTTTTGATGTCTAATATTATTTTCAAATCGTTGAACGAATTCGTCTACGTTACTCTTATGTTTTCAATTACATACTTTATTTCCAGACCTAAACAATCCGCCCTCCCCCCACCCATGGAGCATTTTACCAAGTGGTGGAAAAACCGTGGAGTTAATTTAAAAAAAGTAGAATAAAAAGGCGAAGAAAAAAACAAAAGGTCAAAAAAGAACAAGAATATGTGAAAATCGGTTAAACAGGTTTTTAACCTATTTTCGCGCAAATACGTTAAAAATGCCGAATATCTTGTATTTTTGGGTTTTACCGAACGCGGTGGAGGGGCATTAGCGGACCGCCTAACTCTGTATCAGCATTGTTGCTGGTATAGAGTTTCTACGTAAAAAGTGACGAAATTTCTAAACACCGAAACTGTTTAGAAATCTAAAAACTTACCATTTTTCGATGTAGACCCAATGTGTAACCGCACATAGTGCCAAAACAGGGGCTGCTGGGGCCATAAAAACCCCAAGAGGATCCTGGTTTATAAGAACTGGAAGTGCTGGCTGCACTAACGTTACTAGCCGACCTACTGTGACCTGCCATACTGGTTTGACTACTGCGCTGAAAACGCAAAGAAAAAATATGATCACTTAATTCAAAATGGTTATGCATCAAACACTGGTGTTTCGAAAGAAAAAATCGCATAACAATAAATATTAAACTTTAATAGTTTTTGTAATTTTTTACTATAATTATTCATTTTCAAACACCATTTCTGAAAATCTCGCAAAATGCTTTACTAAAACAAACAATGAAACAGTAATAGAGATCATTTTTATAGAATGTTTTAAAAAAATGATATTATCAGTGGCGCAGCCAGGATTTTATTTGGATGGGGTGGGGGGCGTCTGGAGATAGACTAATACGTGTCACAGAAGCAGCGCGAGGCGCCACAATTGCACCTCACGTCGGCTGGAGGTCTGAGGGGTGTCCCCCAGTCACCGGAGGCCAAAATTTTTTAAAATAATACTCTAAAAATTGCTTCAAAATTGTATTCAAAATTCTAAACAATCTTTTTTATATAGCTGAAGCGGGCCGGCGATGGATATTCCATATTGCCGCCTAATACCCTATATCAGCACAGCACTGTTGTTGATGTAGAAAAACGCCGATAAAAGTAAAAAAATCCCTTTAAATAAAGTCTGATAAAATAAATTAGGAAATCTTCTGAAGAATAACAATCTATACTTTAGTGATAATACTACACAATGCTTGGACGATCCTACAGCAACAAAAACTTACAAAAAAAAACTCTTCGTTGCCACAAAAAGCTTTTTAAATAGTAAGATTTTTGACTAAAAAGAAATGAAAAGCCTTGTTAATGAATACACTAGTTTTTTGCTTAGTATGGACACCCAAATTTGTTAACATAAAATAAAATGATGTTTATATTAATAATATTAATATTAAATTATACGAAAATGAAAAAACACGTACGGCAAGCACAATAAAATCTCTCCATTCAAAACAAGTTTAGTGAAATAATTGTATATAAATAATTACCGAGGCTAATATTCCATTGGGTAAAGAGCCATTTTCAAGCTTGACATTAACTTGCCCAGGGTCTATAGAAATTTCATTGTCTAAACAAAAATTAAAATTATAGTTTGTTATTAGAAACTATCGAAATAATTGATTAGATAGAAGACAAACAGATTAAAATTTTTACCTGATGAAAATGACAACACTCCTAAACCATTCTAAAAGCTGAAGACAAAATAAAAATTGCAGATTTTACTCACCAATACTGATATTTTGATATAATATAAGTATTTATTGATGCTATTCTAAAACATAAACTGTACAAAAAGTTAAAAAAGTTATAACCTTCGTCGGAGAAAAAATCAGGAAGTGTAGGTATCTGGAATGCGTAAAGTAGGAAACCTGTGTTTTGAGTACAATTCAACTGTTTTACTTTATCGTCCAACTGAGGAAAGCGCTAAAACATTACATAGTTTTCATTTTATTTCTTTGTTTTATTAGTGAGATGACGACATAATATACAGATTTTAGTAATAAATCAAAAACCGGTTTAATTTAAAAATTATCCAGGGTATCCAACTCGCATTAAATTCATTTGATTACAACTGATATTAGAATAAAACACCATATTTTAGAGTGGATTACATTGCCATGGTTTAATTAAGGTTTTTTGTTACCAATTTAATTAATTAGTTAAATTAATAACTTTTTTCTGGATTTACAAATAACCATAACACCGGCGGTCGTATTCCTGGATATTGGGGTTATATCCAATAAAACGTTGTATTTTTATCCAAAGACATTGGGTTGTCAAAGTTTTAAAATGTTATTACCAATTTTATTTCAGGCCGCAATTTATTTTGCTTAGGTTTTACTTAAAGTTACTTCTTGCATCACAGACTGCTGCAATACTGGAATGAGAAAAAAGGTAAAGAACGACTGGAATGAGAAAAAGGTAAAAAAGTTAAGTATAAAACTCAGCAATAAATCAGACAATTTTAAACCCAGATTAGCATAGTATCTATCATCTTTTAAAAACGAATGACAGCAAGCTGAAAATGTGGGGAAAAAGGATGTGAAAAGAAACAAACAAACAATTTATTGGGTTTAAAATTTATCTTTCGGCCACTTTCGAGCAATATTAATTTTACTCCATTTATGACGAATATCACGCACTTTTAAATACTTAAGAGGAACTAGAAATATATAACATTACCTAACTATAAAATTAGCAACTAAATAAAATTACAAAAAACCGTGGTGATTTTATTAATTACAATTAAGTAGATTTTTTAACTCTACAGTTATGACTTACATGAATGGAGCCGGTACCCGTCAATTCTATTAACAGCAGTTCTGATTGGGATAGAGAACAAATTTCAGCCATTTTTTCCTTGAGTACTAAAAATAATTAAAATAATAATCAAATTATTTTAGAATTAGTTGACTTTTATACAAAAATAAATAAATGTATTTTTAATGATATAAAAATTTTGACATAAAAGTTTGTGTGTAACTTAACTTAATATTCTGTAAACTAATTCTATTTTGTTACTAAAACTTTCAAACCTGAAATGTTATCTTCCCCAGGCACCCGTAAGCCATATCTGACTGGAACCGCACCATCCAATTTTATAACTTAAATAATAATAACAAAATAAATGAAATTAACAGCTTAGTCAGTTGTGTTTATTTATTGAATTTTTAGGCACAAAAGAGCAATATTTTTTTAGGCAGTTACTAAAAACACAATAATTAAATTTCAAATATTTTTGCAACGTTCAGAAAATAAAATTTATTATTAAGATACATACACTTAAACTTGAATTTTTCTACGCTAAGTATGTTATAAAATTTTTTGCTAAAATTTTGAATTTATGTACTACTTACCAACAACTTGTAAAAGAAGTGAGTTGTCAAGTGGCAACGGAAGGGAAAGGACGGAAAATGGATCGAAACGAACGGAGGACAAGCCGCACTCTTCGCAACTCACTTCTGACTTGAGAAGTCCGTGAAACAAATCCACGATCACAGACTGATTCCGTTTTAAATGATTATCCCACGCCTAAAATTTCTCACTCTCCAATTTATCGATTTTAGAGAGTTTCTTTTTTGTAGCTATTTATAGAAAGCTCAAAATGGAATATCTTTTTTCGTGACAAATGGTTTATTTTAAAGTCAATTGTAAGACATTTAACGCGATAGATAGTTGTTAACAATCAAATTAGGTGAAAAGAAGCTTGTTAACCCAACAGTTACATGCTCCTATAGGGAGCTTTTAATGCTTAATACGTAGAAAAAGTTAACATGTTTTTACAGCTAAGACTACACAGTGAAAGTTGAAAATAAAGCAAGCAGCTATTTTTACGTAATAATAAGATATTTTTTAAAAAATTTAATTAAGCATAAAACTCTGTTTAAGATGAAAATAAAACAGACTTCGGCGGCGACGACCTCATCGGGTCTCCCGTCGCTGTCTTTGAGTTCAGTGTAAGGCTTCTGGTGCACTCGGTTGAGGTCTTCGTGCAGTCCGTCCAACAGAAACGCCAGCAACTCTTGACAGTCGTGCTGATTGACGTCATTGAAGATGTTCGAATACTTACCAATAGTTGTCTAAATTTTTGAATTTTAAAGCTACAGCGCAGTTAGCATAAAAATTAAAACAACTATGACTTAGTGGATTCCTGTTAATACTGGCGTTGCTTTTAAAGAAAAAACTTGTGAACTGTCGAGTAAAATGCCTTCTCCGCTATTACCATTTAAGTCTAGTGAGTGATTATGTTTTTAGAAAAGATTTTAAATTTATTTTAAACTGAACACTTACAAAAAAATTAAAAGTTTAAAGTCAAAAGTCTAAAACCGAATTTCTTAAAGCAAAAACAAGCGTCGTAAAAGTATACGAAAATTATTTTATTCAAAAAAATGGAGATGAACCGCCTCAGTTAGATTACAATAATTGTCTAAACAAAAGTGAAAAATCAGAAAAAAAATTCAAAAAAGGTTTGCGGTAAATAAGCTATAAATTTTGGTAGCAAGTTTCCGTCGCTTGGACTGGAGAACGATCCATTGGCCTGCTCCGGATTGGAGCAGGGTAGCTTCCCGACGAAGACTGTGAATCGTTGAAGCCATAAATTTTGGTCGAAAACCTGGGTAATCGAAAAAATTCAGGATTGAAATTGAAAATTGAAAACTTGAAATAACATAATTTTAATTTACTTTCATTTTTAAAGGAGCCAGAACGCGACTTCTACCTGACCATAAGTCATTTACTAAATTGGCGTATGCCATCGCTACATTTCCTTTCATACCGAGCACATTTTCTCTGAAAATACAAATTTTTATTGCCAAGTGAACAAGATTACAGTAGACTAAAAACAAAAAATCACAAAAATCATAATTCTGAAAAATAAATAAGGCTATAATTTAAAACAATATAAATTAATGACATCTAGATCTAAAACAAATAAATAAGGACGAGGTATTACTTGAATATTGAATTCGTGAATTAGTACTTAAAAAAATTTTTTATGCTCACTATAAAGTTATTTAAACTTAGATTAGGTTGATCTAATTCAAATAACGATAAAACATAACATTACTTATTTAGTTCGTAAAGATGTATATTTCTTGTAAAGTATTGTGTAAGCGGTTGTGTGTTACTTACACATTGAAGTGCACAATTCATATAGCACGTGTTTCCCAAATTGCTTAAACCTAAAATTTAATTAAAGTAAATTAAAAAAAATGTAATTAAAAAACAAAAGCAGGTAATAAAAACAGAACGTATATTAACATGGTTTTGGTATTATTTTTACTGTTGAAATCAAACAATTCTACAATATTTTTTGCTGTTTAAATGATCACATAATCATCCTGAATAAATAATATTAAAATTCTAAACAGTTTTAAGATATATTAAAGTTATAAAGCATATTAAATACGATAAATCCAATTAAAAAAATAACCAGTGACTCCTCTGTTTGACGCCGGTTGATATTTGGCCGTCTGATTTTTCGCCAAAGACGAGAGTTCTTCCGGCCAAGTTAAGTCCTTGTTTCTTACCTCCAGTAGCAACTAAAAATAAATTTGCTTTTAATGAATTTTCATTAATTCATAGATGAACAAGGGGGGTTGGGGTAGGGTGTGGTCCACCCCCTAGCATCGAAAGCCCAGAAAAAAATCCAGCCCCTCCCCCCCCGAATTCTCAAATTTTTTACCCTTGAGCCCCTTCTAGATTTTGAAATCTGATCCCCCCTCCCCTCGCGAGAACAAATTTTAAGTACTTTTTTATACTAAATTTTCTTCCAAAAACGTAAATTTTTAAAACAAATTCGTGTTTTTACATCTTTTTATATGAGAATATCGCTTTTTATTCAATATAATGTAGCATTATCTTATAAAAAAACTATTATTAAATCTTTAGTGGTTTAAAAATATTTTCCTTCGGACATTGGACCCGACCCAAGAAAGCTAGGGGGCTTTGACCCCTCTAAGACTCCCCTAGATTTTAAAGTATTTAGTTACTTCATTTACTCGGGATAAACAAACATCCCCCCTAGCTTCGTGACCGTGTTCATCTTATGTCAGAATTTTGATCTACTTTAATTACGTTTATAATTTAAAAAAAAAACACACTGGGGCAAACATGAAGCTTTATTTTAAAATAAAGTAAAATTAAGGGCTTTACCAACACCTTGTATTTTATTCTATTCTGCCAAAAACAGCAAAATACATAAGTCGCACACAAAACTCGTACGTCGCACGGAAGTTTTGTATTGTTCACATAATAGCAAAACTCTATTACTTTCAAGCTTTTGTGTTTCACAAAATCAAGGTTCAATTCGACGCACCTGGGAATGTTCATTAAGGTTAAACTCGGCGAAAGTGAGGGACTCGTCTTCTAGCAGTATCATGTTCGTCTCGTCAGGACAGAGGAGCCAAAGACGGGCGGCCTCTTGGTTCAGCCTCAGGGCTCTGCACAGGAATTCGAAGACTTCACCCACCTTGGCCACAGTAGAAAAAGTGACGGAATGCATGGGCACTCGTCGCGGTGTGTGCTGATTGAATTCCCGCGCAGCGTCTAAAATAATTCTCTCATCCAATAAATCAAGACAGGGGCACGAGCACGCTTGGATCCACTCGCACAGAAAAAAACCTGGAAGAGGGATCTTCTTCCCCTGATCCCAATTTATTTTTACTCAACACCTCTTCAATTAAAAAAAAATTGTTTAGTAAACAAAAAATAGCGCTTTTTCACACTTTTTATACCTATTTTTTTAAAACCCTATTTTGAAATTCTATTTAAATTTGTAATCAATCAAAATTTACTAAAAATCCTGAAACTTTAATCTGTCATTTGAAAGTGCCTATTTGAGAGCCCGAACCCTCCAGATTTAAAATTGGTTAGCCCAGGGCCAATTTTCTTAAAAACCTACACAATTCGAACCTCACCTCCTTCCTACACTCTTTTCCAACTTAGGCGCCATAAGATAGCTCATCGGATTCTATCAATTTAATCTTGGACGTTTGACACGCTTTCTTATTATATTTTGTTAAAACAAACTTAAATTTCTAATTCACTCTTTCAATTATTGTTAAAATGTCTTTTTTACCGCGCTAGGAAGAAATACATTCTGCATAATATCTTCGAAAAGAATATTTTTAGAAACACTTTTAAATTCATTACAACACAAAGTTGTTTTTCCTAAGCCTAAGCGTAACCTTAAAATCAAATTAGTTTTTTTTTAATTCCGAATAATTTACTGTTCAAAGAAGATTATTTATTCTTAATATATTTTGCTAAAGGTATTTTTTCCGAACATTTTTAAAACACCCATCAACGTTGTGACTATAAGATTAGGGCAGTTTCTTGAATTTCGAAAGTATAATATTATCCAAAAACATTAGACCGACGAACGTTTTAAGGTGAAAATAAAGGTATTACCCAAACTTAATTTAGGTGCTTTTACTAAAATGTTCCGGTAAGTTATATTTTTGGAACTGAAAGCAATTAAATGCGGCTAAAGCATTAATTCCAATTTGATCTGTTAATAGTTTCTACCTTGTATCCCTCTACTGACGATGTTGGTGGCGGCAGAGATGGTGCCCGTAATCCCGTTGCCATGAAACTTCTGGGCACTTGAGTAGTGTTGCGAGGAAGCGCCAGACGTCTGGTGCCGTAAAATCGTTAGAGTTACCGGATAAAGTTCTAATTCCAACTTTTTACTGTTAGGTGAAAGAATGACCTAAATGCAGAAAAAGAAAACTACACGGTTTTTTAGAAGAAGAAGAAGAAAAAAAGGAGAAGAAACTACGCGTTTTAATTTCTGATATAAAATAATTAACAATGAGTTTGTAAAAGCAGCACTCAATAAATTTTTTTAAAAAACAACATATTATTCCAACCTTTAAACTTAGTTTCAGGGTCCTTTTTTAAACAATTTAAAAAATTTGATTAAAAATTAATTTTAGTTCAAATATAATTGATTATAAGTTATTTTTTTAGAATTGTTAATCACTATTTTAAATTATTTTGTAAACGATTTATAAATAATGTTAGCTAGTGCCGGTGCCTTCACCAGCTATGGGTTATTTCTATTAGTGTTAATACTTTCTAACAAATGTTTTGCTGGATCACCTTCGAAACAGTGTACAGCAACAAAACTACATTAGTTTCTTTCTTGACTAACATCAATTATTTTTTTATCAATTAGTGATTTTTTACCGTTCGGGGAAGAGCAGGTGACCCACCGCGATACCATCGACACAATGCTTTCCAGAGAGGTTCTCTCACCAGGAAAAACTCACGATCCGCGACCATTACATCCCTTCGTAAAAGACCACCTTCCTGACTAAGTGACGGCGGCTGAAAAAAAATGTTAAATTTTAAAAACTAACAAACTAAAAATATAATAGAATTTTAATTTAGTATTTTAAAAATACAGTTGACGAAGCAATGAAAAACATAAAGCTTTACAGAGAAACGTATTAGATTTTTTGGTGAAATTTTCTAAATTGTGGTACTTTTAAATAAACAAACAAAATAGATTTGTTGCTTACCCTGTTATTTTTTTCTTTTACTAAAAGAGACGTATTATCAATTGGCCCTGGTCTTCCAACCTAAAACAAGCAATAAAATAATAGATTAAATTTTTAAAGGTAAAAAAATTATGTCGTGATCTTTTTTACATTTTGGTTAAAATTTATATTTGAAATTACAGTTTAGTAGTTTTTTAAATTCCTGACAAAATAACCCTTTTAAATAATTTTTAAAAACTTTTAAGAAACAAAAAACTAAGTTCCCAAATCAATCAAAGACTTAGAATGTAGTTATGTTTATGTATGATATAAATATTTTACAAAAGTTATTTTTATATTTTTTCCCTGAAAAGAATTTTTTTGTGTTCAAACTGGTATTATGACTATTAGAAAAAAATAGAAAACAAGCCTTAAAAGGTATCCTTGTGGGCGACACACTCTGATGCCTCGGAGGGCAGGGGGACCAGTTTCGGGGCGTGAGGGTTCGTCGGGGACTTCCGCGACCGCCTTGACTGCTAGTGTCGCTGGAGACTGAAGAGGAGCCCTCCCCGCCTCCACTTCGTACCCAGCCCCGCCCACTAGCGCACTCGGGAACAAAGGAGGCGGGAAGATCCGCCCCCTTTGGAGCATTGGAACCCTCCGCGTTCTGTGAGTGGTTGTTGAGAAGTTGGGCTGTGTCCGTCGGTGGCGTAGCGGAGCTATGATTGGTGGAAGCAACCGCTGTGCTCTGGATAGGAGTGATTGTTACACCCTCCCCGGCTTCGTAGATAACAGAACTTTCTGAGCGTTCGCGTCGGTGTAGACTATTCACATTAGGGGTTTGCGGGCAGCTACCTGGTGGACTTTTCTGTACAACAAAACAAATCGCCATTTTAACTTTATTGGAATGATGCACTTTTAAAGTAAAATAAACAAAAAATAATTGTAATTTCAAGTTAACTTCAAATAACGCAATAACCAGGACCCCATTTCGTCTAATTTTGAAAACTAACTGTGCTTAATCTTATTGTGACGTGAAATTTTTAATCAAAATATAACTTTTTAAAACTGGATTAAAGCATAAGTAGGCAAGGGAAGGGATTGGGGGTCATAGGTGGGCATGGGGGGAAGGTTGGGGGTTATACCCGTAAAAATCTCGATTATAGCCGACACCCCACTAAAATTTGGGGATGTTAGTACTAAAAACTCTAAAAACGGGGTATTTGAGGTATACTCCCAAAATTTTTTTTAGGACACCCCCCCCGAAATTTCGGGGGTCGGGTGTACCCCCCAAATTTCGGAGGTCGGGTATTCCCTCTCTAAAATCCGGGGGCTGCCCACCTATGGTTGGGGTTGAGAGGTAATACCCCCAAAAATCGAAACTTTTATTTAAGTTTTCGACACTTTCCCCTCCCCCCAATTTCTCGCTTAAAATTAGAGGTCTGAACCTCTCCCCGTTAAAATTTGTTCTCTTTCTCTCGTCCTAGTACTATAAACGCGAAAAATGGACTTTCTCCTAGATACCTTCCCCCCTCCAAAAAAAAACGATTCCGAGAGGATTCCTACCTATGGTTTACTGGGTGAGCAGTGGGGAGGGGAAGAGAGAAGGGTTAAGGAATTATACGTATAGGTGGGCAAGGGGGGAGGAATTTTCTGCCTTACACCTTCCTCCCTAAAATATAGGGGGTCCTAAATACTAAAAACGCTAAAACAGTTATTTAATGTATACCTAAAAACCCTAAAAAATTAATTTTTAAAACACCCCGCCCCCAAATTTCGAGGGTGGGGTATCCCCCCGATGCTGCTCAGCCCACCAATAGTTATACGTATACCCCACTGCCCAGTAATCCCGAAACTGCAGACGCAATTCCCTCTCCAGTATAAAATTCGGAGTAACGCCAAAAAATGGAAATGTCTAAGCCTAAGGACCAAGTACTAAAAACGTTAAAAATATGGGTAATTGGGGATAAAAATGGTGGATTTGGAATAGTCCTTCCGAGAATTCTCGGTTATACGTCCCCCAATTTGAGGATGATGTATTCCTACCAATATCTGAGAGGCTGCCCACTTATAGTTTTGAGTTAATACTATCAATGAAAAAACAAATAAAATGTTCTAAAAGTTACAACACTGTTTATCGCTGTTCACAAATTGTATTTACAGCTTTTAAACGTTTAAATTACAAACTAAACACTACAAAAAACGAAAGCACTTTTTTTTTTAAAGCTGAAGCGGGCCGGCCATGGATATTCCATATTACCGCCTACCACCCTATATCAGCACTGTTGTTGATGTAGAATGTTAGTCAAAGCCCCACCCCTATCAGAGGATTTTAGGGATTAGATGTGAGGTTATATTTAATAATACAGAGAGAATAATAAAAATAAAGGATATTTTACCAATGCTTTACAAAAGAGAATTACAATCATCTTCTTTCTGCTTGCTACTACTGAATAGTTTGTTGCTTTCTCTTTGAAAATTTGCTGGAAAATTAGAAATGCACAAAATTAGGAATGATATTAATTAATAATTTTAATTAATTTTTTTATCAATAATTTTTAAACACAAAACTTTTACCTCTGCATCCATCCAGTGTTCCCATTGCAGCCACCAGTCTCTTGAGATCAAGTACCAAATTTGTCCTTCCTCTTTTTGCGACTGTCGATCACGTTTCATACAATTTCTAACAACAAATCGTGTACATTATTAATAATAGACATAAAAAATACACAAGTACAGGTACAGAATCGTTTTTAAATATTATATGCTCCCAAAACAAACTTGTTTCTTGTAATTCAAAACAATGCCATAATAAAACCTTTTGCGCGAAAAAGGGAGTTTGCCTTCTTTTCATGCAGTTTTTACAATAATTCCTGCTGTTTTTAATTTTACTAAATTGGTAAATGATTTATCAGATCTGTGCACTCAGTGGCGGGCCCATGATTTCTTTGTGGGGGGGCGGTCTGGGGGGGAACATACTAACCCTAAGGGGGGTCTGGGGGCCGCAGCCTCCCAGAAATGGGGGTCTGGGGGGCGAGAGACCCCAGCGGGGTAAGGGGCAGAGCCCTTTGTCAGGGGGGTCCGGGGGCAGAATACCACCCGGGGGAGAAAACTTTTAATTTAAGGCGCTAAAATACACTAGAAATTTTTAACTCCAGATGATAATTAAAACAAAATTTAAGGTTTTTTTTATTCCTATCCATTTAAAACATGTGTTTAAAACGTTAATAAAAGGTTAAAAGTGTTTATAGTAGTTTTATTTAACATGTATGCTTTAACTATTGAGCGGCAAAATCGATTTGAAATTGAAAAACTGAGATAAATTGTCGATTTAAACTACCCGCGAAGCGAGGAAAATTTGGTTTTTTGACTATTAATAATATGCTTTTGGAAGGCATCAGGAAAGTTTCTGTTATAATATTTAAGAAAAAAAATTTTCTCTCCCAAAATTCAAAAAACGTAAGGGTCCCCCCTTATAAAAAAATCCGGCTTCGCCGGATTTCGGGGCGGGGGGGGGGGCGGCCACCCTCCCCTGGGCACGCCACTGGTAGGGTGGGGTCCACCCCCCTAGCTTCGAAATTTTGCCCCTCCCCCAAGAGAAAAATCCAGGGGGACCCTCTCCACCTAAATTTTTGAATTTTTTACCCCTGACCCCCCTCTAGACTAGATTATGAAATCTAATCCCCTCTTCTCTTGAGAAAATTTTAAGTACGTTTTTATACTAAATTTTCTTCCAAAAAACGTGAATTTTTAACACAAATTCATGTTTTTACACCCTTTTTATACCTGAATATCGCTTTTTATTCAATAAAATGTAGTATTATCTTATAAAAAACTATTATTAAATCTTTAAAGGTTTAAAGTATTTTGCTATGGAAATAATTTTGGGGTACTTTTTCATTTTTCTGCGGGGGAGGCATATAAAACGGGGGGAAATCCTCCAATAAAGCGGGGGGCATTTTCACACCGTGCACAGGTCTGCCAATTTGACCTATTTTTGCAAAATTTTCTGCAGTTTTTAAAAGCTATTTTATAACAAGGTTTAAGACATTTTAAACCTATTTTTTTCTAAAATTTCGCTTTTTTGGTACTTATTTTTCCTGGGGGTTTCTCTTTTTCTTGTTCTTTCTGGGGGGGGGTTTCATTTGCCCCCCGCCTGTATTTTGGAGTTCCCCTCTTTAAATCCTACGGGGGTGCACCCAGTGGCGTGCCCAGGGGGGGGGGCGGCCGCCCCCCCCCCGCCCCCCCCCCGAAATCTGGTGAAGCCGGTTTTTTTTTGTAGGGGGGACCCTTCGTTTTTTAAATTTTGGGAGAGAAAATTTTTTTTCTTAAATATTATAACAGAAACTTTCCTGATGCCTTCCAAAAGCATATTAATAGTCAAAAAACCAAATTTTCCCCGCTTCGCGGGTAGTTTAAATCGACAATTTATCTCAGTTTTTCAATTTCAAATCTATTTTGCCGCTCAATAGTTAAGGCATACATGTTAAATAAAACTACTATAAACACTTTTAACCTTTTATTAACGTTTTAAACACATGTTTTAAATGGATAGGAATAAAAAAACCTTAAATTTTGTTTTAATTATCATCTGGAGTTAAAATTTCTAGTGTATTTTAGCGCCTTAAATTAAAAATTTTCTCCCCCCAGGGGGATCTGCCTCCCGGACCCCTGACAAAGGGCTCTGCCCCTTGACCCGCTGGGGGGCTCTCGCCCCGACCCCACCTGGGGCTGCCGCCTCTTAGACCCCCCCTTAGGGTTAGTATGTAACCCCCCAGACCGCCCCCCCCCGAAATAAAATCCTGGGCACGCCACTTAGTGCACAGATCTGATAAATCATTTACCAATTTAGTAAAATTGAAAACAGCTGTAATTATTGTAAAAACTGCATGAAAAGAAGGCAAACTCTCTTTTTCGCGCAAAAGGTTTTATTATGGCATTGTTTTGAATTACAAGAAACAAGTTTGTTTTGGGAGCATATAATATTTAAAAACGCTTCTGTACCTGTACTTATGTATTTTTTATGTCTATTATTTATAATGTACACGATTTGTTGTTAGAAATTGTATGAAACGTGATCGACAGTCGCAAAAAGAGGAAGGACAAATTTGGTACTTGATCTCAAGAGACTGGTGGCTGCAATGGGAACACTGGATGGATGCAGAGGTAAAAGTTTTGTGTTTAAAAATTATTGATAAAAAAATTAACTAAAATTATTAATTAATATCATTCCTAATTTTGTGCATTTCTAATTTTCCAGCAAATTTTCAAAGAGAAAGCAACAAACTACTCAGTAGTAGCAAGCAGAAAGAAGATGATTGTAATTCTCTTTTGTAAAGCATTCGTAAAAATGCCTTTTATTTTTATTATTCTCTCTGTATTATTAGACCCACATCTAATCCCTAATTCTGACAAAGAATCATAACATCTACAACAACAACAAAGCTGAAATAGGGAGGAGGCGGAAATAAGAATACACATGGCCGGCCCGCTTAGCTACAATAAGTGCTTTCGTTTTTTGTAGTGTTTAGTTTGTAATTTAAACGTTTAAAAGCTGTAAATACAATTTGTGAACAGCGATAAACAGTGTTTTAACTTTTAAAACATTTTATTTGTTTTTTCATTGATAGTATTAACTCAAAACTTATAAGTGGGCAGCCTCTACAGATATTGGTAGGAATACATCATCCTCAAATTGGGGGGACGTATAACCGAAAATTTTCGTAAGGACTATTCCAAATCCACCATTTTTATCCCCAATTACCCATATTTTTAACGTTTTTAGTACTTGGTCCTTAGGCTTAGACATTTCCATTTTTTTGGCGTTACCCCGAATTTTATACTGGAGAGGGAATTGCGTCAGCAGTTTCGGGATTACTGGGCAGTGGGGTATACGTATAACCATTGGTGGGCTGAGCAGCATCGGGGGGATACCCCCCCCCTCGAAATTTGGGGGCGGGGTGTTTAAAAAATTAATTTTTTAGGGTTTTTAGGTATACCTTAAATAACTCAGTTTTAGCGTTTTTAGTATTTAGGACCACCTATATTTTAGGGAGGAAGGTGTAAGGAGGAAAATTCCTCCCCGATAGATATTAACCCTTACCCTCTTCCCCCTCCCACTGCCCTATGAATCGTCTTTTTTTTTGGAGGGGGGAAGGTATCTAGGAGAAAGTCCATTTTTCGCGTTTATAGTACTAGGACGAGAGAAAGAGAACAAACTTTAACGGGGAGAGGTTCAGACCTCTAATTTTAAGCGAGAAATTGGGGGAGGGGAAAGTGTCGAAAACTTAAATAAAAGTTTCGATTTTTGGGGGTATTACCTCTCATCCCCAAGAACCATAGGTGGGCAGCCCCCGGATTTTAGAGAGGGAATACCCGACCTCCGAAATTTGGGGGGTACACCCGACCCCCGAAATTTCGGGGGGGGGGGTCCTAAAAATTTTTTGGGAGTATACCTCAAATACCCCGTTTTTAGAGTTTTTAGTACTAGGATCCCCAAATTTTAGTGGGGTGTCGGCTATAATCGAGATTTTTACGCGTATAACCCCCAACCTTCCCCCCCCCATGCCCACCTATGGCTATGACCCCCAATCCCTTGCCTACTTATGCTTTAATCCAGTTTTAAAAAGTTATATTTTGATTAAAAATTTCACGTCACAATAAGATTAAGCACATTAAGTTTTCAAAATTAGACGAAATGGGGCCCTGGTTATTGCGTTATTTGAAGTTAACTTGAAATTACAATTATTTTTTGTTTATTTTACTTGAAAAGTGCATCATTCCATTAAAGTTAAAATGGCGATTTGTTTTGTTGTACAGAAAAGTCCACCAGGTAGCTGCCCGCAAACCCCTAATGTGAATAGTCTACACCGACGCGAACGCTCAGAAAGTTCTGTTATCTACGAAGCCGGGGAGGGTGTAACAATCACTCCTATCCAGAGCACAGCGGTTGCTTCCACCAATCATAGCTCCGCTACGCCACCGACGGACACAGCCGAACTTCTAAACAACCACTCACAGAACGCGGAGGGTTCCAATGCTCCAAAGGGGGCGGATCTTCCCGCCTCCTTTGTTCCCGAGTGCGCGAGTGGGCGGGGCTGGGTACGAAAGTGGGAGGCGGGGAGGGCTCCTCCTCAGTCTCCCCGAGCGACACTAGCAGTCAAGGCGGTCGCGGAAGTCCCCGACGAACCCTCACGCCCCGAAACTGGTCCCCCTGCCCTTCCCCGAGGCATCAGAGTGTGTCGCCCACAAGGATACCTTTTAAGGCTTGTTTTCTATTTTCTAATAGTCATAATACCAGTTTGAACACAAAAAAATTCTTTTCAGGGAAAAAATATAAAAATAACTTTTGTAAAATATTTATATCATACATAAACATAACTACATTCTAAGTCTTTGATTGATTTGGGAACTTAGTTTTTTGTTTCTTAAAAGTTTTTAAAAATTATTTAAAAAGGGTTATTTTGTCAGGAATTTAAAAAACTACTAAACTGTAATTTCAAATATAAATTTTAACCAAAATGTAAAAAAGATCACGACATAATTTTTTTACCTTTAAAAATTTAATCTATTATTTTATTGCTTGTTTTAGGTTGGAAGACCAGGGCCAATTGATAATACGTCTCTTTTAGTAAAAGAAAAAAATAACAGGGTAAGCAACAAATCTATTTTGTTTGTTTATTTAAAAGTACCACAATTTAGAAAATTTCACCAAAAAATCTAATACGTTTCTCTGTAAAGCTTTATGTTTTTCATTGCTTCGTCAACTGTATTTTTAAAATACTAAATTAAAATTCTCTATTATATTTTTAGTTTGTTAGTTTTTAAAATTTAACATTTTTTTTCAGCCGCCGTCACTTAGTCAGGAAGGTGGTCTTTTACGAAGGGATGTAATGGTCGCGGATCGTGAGTTTTTCCTTGGTGAGAGAACCTCTCTGGAAAGCATTGTGTCGATGGTATCGCGGTGGGTCACCTGCTCTTCCCCGAACGGTAAAAAATCACTAATTGATAAAAAAAATAATTGATGTTAGTCAAGAAAGAAACTAATGTAGTTTTGTTGCTGTACACTGTTTCGAAGGTGATCCAGCAAAACATTTGTTAGAAAGTATTAACACTAATAGAAATAACCCATAGCTGGTGAAGGCACCGGCACTAGCTAACATTATTTATAAATCGTTTACAAAATAATTTAAAATAGTGATTAACAATTCTAAAAAAAAATAACTTATAATCAATTATATTTGAACTAAAATTAATTTTTAATCAAATTTATTAAATTGTTTAAAAAAGGACCCTGAAACTAAGTTTAAAGGTTGGAATAATATGTTGTTTTTTAAAAAAATTTATTGAGTGCTGCTTTTACAAACTCATTGTTAATTATTTTATATCAGAAATTAAAACGCGTAGTTTCTTCTCCTTTTTTTCTTCTTCTTCTTCTAAAAAACCGTGTAGTTTTCTTTTTCTGCATTTAGGTCATTCTTTCACCTAACAGTAAAAAGTTGGAATTAGAATTTTATCCGGTAACTCTAACAATTTTACGGCACCAGACGTCTGGCGCTTCCTCGCAACACTACTCAAGTGCCCAGAAGTTTCATGGCAACGGGATTACGGGCACCATCTCTGCCGCCACCAACATCGTCAGTAGAGGGATACAAGGTAGAAACTATTAACAGATCACATTGGAATTAATGCTTTAGCCGCATTTAATTGCTTTCCATTACCAAAAATATAACTTACCGGAACATTTTAGTAAAAGCACCTAAATTAAGTTTGGGTAATACCTTTATTTTCACCTTAAAACGTTCGTCGGTCTAATGTTTTTGGATAATCCTATACTTTCGAAATTAAAGCTGCCCTAATCTTATAGTCACAACGTTGATGGGTGTTTTAAAAATGTTCGGAAAAAATACCCTTTTTAGCAAAATATATTAAGAATAAATAATCTTCTTTGAACAGTAAATTATTCGGAATTAAAAAAAAACTAATTTGATTTTAAGGTTACGCTTAGGCTTAGGAAAAACAACTTTGTGTTGTAATGAATTTAAAAGTGTTTCTAAAAATATTCTTTTCGAAGATATTATGCAGAATGTAGTTCTTCCTAGCGCGGTAAAAAAGACATTTTAACAATAATTGAAAGAGTGAATTAGAAATTTAAGTTTGTTTTAACAAAATATAATAAGAAAGCGTGTCAAACGTCCAAGATTAAATTGATAGAATCCGATGAGCTATCTTATGGCGCCTAAGTTGGAAAAGAGTGTAGGAAGGAGGTGAGGTTCGAATTGTGTAGGTTTTTAAGAAAATTGGCCCTGGGCTAACCAATTTTAAATCTGGAGGGTTCGGGCTCTCAAATAGGCACTTTCAAATGACAGATTAAAGTTTCAGGATTTTTAGTAAATTTTGATTGATTACAAATTTAAATAGAATTTCAAAATAGGGCTTTAAAAAAATAGGTATAAAAAGTGTCTGAAAAAGCGCTATTTTTTGTTTACTAAACAATTTTTTTTAATTGAAGAGGTGTTGAGTAAAAATAAATTGGGATCAGGGGAAGAAGATCCCTCTTCCAGGTTTTTTTCTGTGCGAGTGGGATCCAAGCGTGCTCGTGCCCCTGTCTTGATTTATTGGATGAGAGAATTATTTTAGACGCTGCGCGGGAATTCAATCAGCACACACCGCGACGAGTGCCCATGCATTCCGTCACTTTTTCTACTGTGGCCAAGGTGGGTGAAGTCTTCGAATTCCTGTGCAGAGCCCTGAGGCTGAACCAAGAGGCCGCCCATCTTTGGCTCCTCTGTCCTGACGAGACGAACATGATACTGCTAGAAGACAAGTACCTCACTTTCGCCGAGTTTAACCTTAATGAACATTCCCAGGTGCGTCGAATTGAACCTTGATTTTGTGAAACACAAAAGCTTGAAAGTAATAGAGTTTTGCTATTATGTGAACAATACAAAACTTCCGTGCGACGTACGAGTTTTGTGTGCGACTTATGTATTTTGCTGTTTTTGGCAGAATGAGATACAAAATACAAGGTGTTGGTAAAGCCCTTAATTTTACTTTTTTTTAAAAATAAAGCTTCATGTTTGCCCCAGTGTGTTTTTTTTTTAAATTATAAACGTAATTAAAGTAGATAGAAAATTTCTGACGTCCAAGGTGAACACAGGTCACGAAGCTAGGGGGGATGTTTGTTTATCCCGAGTAAATGAAGTAACTAAATACTTTAAAATCTAGGGGAGTCTTAGAGGGGTCAAAGCCCCCTAGCTTTCTTGGGTCGGGTCCAATGTCCGAAGGAAAATATTTTTAAACCACTAAAGATTTAATAATAGTTTTTTTATAAGATAATGCTACATTATATTGAATAAAAAGCGATATTCTCATTTGTTTTAAAAATTTACGTTTTTGGAA
>JASAMX010004173.1:0-14533 GCA_030248175.1 Microlaimidae sp. YZB2_3 | reverse complement strand
ATTGTCAGTTTCTTAAAAAAATAAAAGTGAGAAGAAAATAGCTCTGTGGAGTGTAGATAAGAGTTTAAAAATTTATTTATTTTGCGTAGAATTAAGAGATATATATTATGCCAATTATCAAGAGCATGATATGTACTTTCTTGGCTTATATAATAACAATCCAGGGTTTCAGGCAAGTATATATAAAAAAAGAACATTTATTCATAACTAAAATTAGTATTCTGAAACATAAATAATCTACCGAATAACAAATACGTGTAATAACAAACCTGGGGAAGAGCGTGTAGGCTTTTTTCTTATGGAGCCCATAATATTTTTTTATATAAAAGGATATCGTCAAAAATAACAAAATTCATTTCACATTAAGATATTTACTCTTTTTTAGTATCTCCTTTGTAGATTGTGGACAATTTTTCACAATGTTTTTAGATTGATTGTTATTGATAAAATAGCAAAACATCCTACATCACAAATGAGTATAAGCGCTTTAGTTTGCATTTTTTAATTTTTTACTAAATTAAAAATTCGAGACAGCCGTTGAATTTATTTCACAAAACAAATCATGTAACAAGTTATTTGTTGAAGTAAAGTCGCTTTAGATTAATTCTAAATACTTCAAGATTTTGCTGACTTAAATTTTAAATATTTTGTGTAAAATAGCCGTTTTTACGACGGTATGTTTTGAGTCACACGACAACAAAACAGTGAATCGCAAATATGCTAACCGGTTCACCTTCAAAAGAGTCCCGGCACAAAAGAGTCCTGAAAAATATCACAGCTGGCACAAAAGAGTCCTGGCACAAAAGAGTCCCGGCAGAAAAGAGTCCTGCAGAAAATGCGTTCATGCGCCCAAGCGCTGCTAGGGCTGAGGTCGGCACAAAAGAGCCCTGGCATAAAATCAATTTTTAACAGCTGACATGCAATGAAAAGTGTACGGAGGTAAAGCAAGGGAAATATTAAGCCCCAGGCGCCTGTTGAGACACAAAAAAATGGAGTAGAATAAAAAGTAAAAAAATAAATAAATAAAATAATAAATCAATAAAAATTTGTTAATTTTCATAAAGTGACGCAGTAAAAAGTTATACTGTAGCCATGTTTAACAACACTTAACAGGTATTTAACTACATTGTATTAATGTTTTCCGGAGAAAACAGAATTTTTGAAACTAAATTTTTTTCAACGTGTATTTAAACGATAAAATAGCCTAAAATGTATAGAAAAATATAAAACATAATAAACAAGTCTCTCCATCTGCTTGAAATGGCTGGAGCCGCGGAGCTTGATATTGAAGGGTAGAAAAATCACTTCAGGGGCCTGTTTCATAAAATACTGGTCTTCGTAAATTACAAGTTTATCAATAACTTTTTTTATTCTGAACCATTTGCGTTGAAATTTTAAATGAAAAAAGATTATATGCCATGTGCAAACTATTTAAAATTTCATGTACGTAGCTGTTGTGTGTTTAAAGTTATTCCAGTTTTAAACTTTGGCCACTTGTAATTTTTTACAAGTCTCAAAAGAGAAAATTTACCCTAGTCGGAGTAGGGTAAATTTTTCTTTTGAGAACTTGTAAAAAATTACAAGTGGCCAAAGTTTAAAACTGGAATAACTTTAAACACACAGCAGCTACGTACATGAAATTTTAAATAGTTTGCACATGGCATATAATCTTTTTTCATTTAAAATTTCAACGCAAATGGTTCAGAATAAAAAAAGTTATTGATAAACTTGTAATTTACGAAGACCAGTATTTTATGAAACAGGCCCCTGTTAGCTTTTCCTTTTTTTAAATTACCTATTTTTTCTGCTTTAAAAGTAAAGTATACCATTTTAAAAGTAAAAAATTGTTTAAAAAACTACACAAAAGATTTAAAAAACTATAAAGGTTACGATGGAAATTTAAATGTATCGAAGGGAATTTCGCAATTATATTAGGAGGTTATGTTCGTTTTAGTAATAGATTCATCAATTAATATTTATTTAATGGTATATTCAATTTTTTTTATTACAATTTACTTTTTTATTAAAATTTAACTTTTTTATGTGTTTTTTATTCATTATATAACTACTTTTTAGGTATTTTTGGTATCCATTTTTATCTCACCTCCCATTATTAATATAATCATCATGCAAAATCTTTCTGTATATTCGGAATTCTGTCGTAATCTTGTATAATATTTTTAAAAATGTTTATAACATATTTTTTTTTAATTTTTAACTTAAAACGAATTATAAAACAAATTTGTGATTATGCTAAAAGTCCTTAAGAACTAAAGGGTATTTAAAGCCATATTAAATTGGACACTTCTGGTTGTCCTTACAATAGACTGTTTCGACATAAGGCGTTTTACACAGTAAAATTCCGATACACATTAGGCCGAAAGTTGAAATTAAAATAATATTTAAATGAAAAATTCTATTACTTTTGCAGTGTAAAATAACGTGTAAACACTAAAGGCAAAATATGAATTTGATTGGATTTGTAATAATGTAGTTATTAATGTTTAATTTAGTAAAAATGCGAACATAAAAAATAAAATTACGATCATACCGAGCACCGAATATATAAGTAAGATTTTACTCTGCTTCGTCAGATGGTCTGATGGTCTAGTGGTTTGAGGCGGTCGGCTTTAGACTG
The DNA here is from genome assembly GCA_030248175.1 of Microlaimidae sp. YZB2_3. Classification (NCBI taxonomy): domain Eukaryota; kingdom Metazoa; phylum Nematoda; class Chromadorea; order Desmodorida; family Microlaimidae; species Microlaimidae sp. YZB2_3. The sequence goes on along the minus strand of JASAMX010004173.1, from coordinate 11,895 downwards.
CAAGGTCGGGATTTCGAATCCCAATGAAGTTTCTTTTCCATTTTTTGTACCGGAATTTAAACTTATCAAAATTTCATTTAAACTTATTAAAATTGAATTTAATAAAAAAACAGATCTTTTTAGTTATTTTAAAAAAATCAATTAATTGATTATTGATTGGTATTAATAAAATAAGAAAGAAAATAGATCTGCTAGTGATTGATGTAGATACTAAATTTTTGATGTAGATATTTTTCTATAGACACAAAAAAATTAAAACCAAAGTCTGTAATGTAAAAAGCTTCTTGGAGTCTATCGTTTAATTTCTTTTAATATAATAGCTACGGTTGATTTTCTAATTAAAAATCCTCCACGAAATATTGTTTTTCATTATTGTTGTGGATTTTATATGTAGAAATAATCTTCCTGAAAATAATTTTTCCAAAAAAAAAACACCAAGTAAGTATTATGCAGCTATATTCTATCTACCACTAAAAGAAAATTAATATAAATTATACGTCCCGGTACAATAAATGAAAAAAAAAAGTTCCATTGGGATTCGAACTCCCGACCTTGATTATCGAGTAAAATCCTACTTTCGTAATTTTATTTTTTATGTTCGCGTTTTTACGAAATTAAACATTAATAAATGCATTACTATAAATCCAATCAAATTTATATTTTTGTTTACAAGTTATTTTACACTGCAAAAATTAATAGAAGTTTTCATTTATATATTATTTTAAATTCAACTTTCGGCCTAATGTGTATTGGAATTTTACTGTGTAAAACGCCTTATGTCGAAATAGTCTATTACGACCAAAACACTTATTTGATAAAAATTGTAATATTTTAACTATGAACAAAAAAATTATCCCAACTAAAATACTTATTTAGACATGATTTTGTTACCCTATTATGACAAAAAACACTAATTCAATATTATATAATTTATACCCAAACACAACACATGACACAACACAACACACACACAAACCCAAACACATGTTTTTCTTATTTTTTAAATACTTTACAAAACTTTGAGCGTATTAATAACTAAATAATAAAAATACTTAAAAACATAAATTTTTTACCGGCGTAATTCTTCACACAACTTCTTAAGAGGCTAATTAAAAAAACAAACAAAAAACTGGAAGACAGCTGAGGTGTGATCATTGTATCTCAGCTGTGAAAAATTGATTTTATGCCAGGACTCTTTTGTGCCGACTTTAGCGCTCGCAGCGCTTGGGCGCATGAATGCATTTTCTCCAGGACTCTTTTGTGCCGGGACTCTTTTGTGCCAGGACTCTTTTGTGCCAGCTGCGATTTTTTTCAGGACTCTTTTGTGCCAGGACTCTTTTGTGCCGGACCCATGCTAACCTGCGTCATGAGAATTTGTATTCGTTCAAAAATTTTCCGTGGTTACTGCACCGCTTACAAAATATTATCTTTGTACCGTTTCGCTATTTACATATGATTTCAATTATCACAGTCGCATTAATAGCTAGTTAACTCATGCAAAAACTTTATCTAAGCTGTCTCGAATTTTTAATTTAGTAAAAAATTAAAAAAATGCAAACTAAAGCGCTTATACTCATTTGTGATGTAGGATGTTTTGCTATTTTATCAATACCAATCGATATCAAAAACATTCTGTGAAAAATTGTATTTCACAAATACCAAAAAGAAATTATTAAAAAGATAAATGCTTGATGAAATGAATTTTGTTCTTTTTAAACGGGCGATATCGCCTCTTTTTACTGCTCTATATCGAAAAAAATATTCGAGGCTTGTTTAATAAGAAAAAAGCCCACACGCTCTTCCCAGGTTTGTTATTACACGTATTTGTTATTGGGGATAAGATAGTTTATTGTTTCAAATATCATTTTTAACTTGAAATAAAATGTCTTTTTTTATATATACACGCCTAAAACGCTGGATTGTTATTATATTAACCCCAAGAAATTACGTATCATGCTTCTTAAATAATTGGCCTGGTGTATATCTTAATTTACGCAAAATAAATAAATTTTTAAACTCTTATCTACACTCCACAGAGCTATTTTCTTCTCACTTTATTTTTTTAAATATAATTATTATAATAACTTGCACAAAAACTTGCTTATGTTTATTAATACGTCAAGTTTAATAACTTTTATGTGAACCATCTAAAATATTTTTGTTAAACGTTCTGATAATTTAGTTATTATTTTTAATTTATTAATAGTTTTCTTAAAAAAATTTGTTTCTAATGAAGTAATTTCTTATTCCAATATAGATGAAAGAAAATATAATTTACAAATACCTATTTTTTGGGCAAGCACCATAAAATTTATTGTTTTTTTCCTCTTTATGATTGACGAATTATATTTAGAAGACCTCCTATAAATTTGTGGAGACATCAGAAGCTGGTGCAATTAACGCGTTTATTCCGCGTCCCGTGATTGCTTTTTACCAGTTTACAGGTGAAACCTTGGTAGCGCTACGGTGAAACCTTCGTTCAGCGGTGGTGGTATTTTCTTCCTCCGACGATTGTGGTGTGTAAACTTCACTGCCGTTAACTCTACGTATCACCTAGATCATACCAGATGGTACGTAATACTCTATGCGCGATTAAAATTTGCATAATTGCTACTGTACCAGTTTAGTCATTTTAAAATGCTTGCTCACTGTGAAGTAAAACAGCAAATTAAAATGGTTGAATTGTCCAAATTTTAATCACGCATAAAATATATCACATATCATTTGACCTATAGGTATTAGGTGATATGTAGAGTTAACCACAATGCAGTTCACGAACCAAAATGGTCAAAGGAAGATACCACCACCGTATAACAAAATTTTCACGGTGGTGGGACGTAGGATTTACCATAGTAACGGGGGAAAAGGCGATCACGGGAACGAGTTACATGCTATGTTACGTTAGCACTTTGTTTAAAACTCATAATAATAATAGTATATTTTTTTTTTAAGTTGACTTTCAGAATCAGCATATAAAAATGGTATTACCGCAGAGGTATGTTTAGACAGAAAAAAACATGTGGAATATTATGCTGAATTGCATCTGGTTTTGACTTTGTAAAATTGTATAAGAGACCAATAATTAAGAGGAGCAATTAAAATTGGGCAGTTATAACATGCGTGTTCTTTAAACGAATTAGAACGCTGACATTTTTTATAAATACTGCTGTTTCACAAATTATGCAAAATAAGTGAGCTTTATTAAAAATTTCACATTTGTTTCAACTTGATTACGATTTAAGAATAATTATTAAAATAGAGTAGGGTAACTGACTTAATTTCGGCCACCTTTTTTATTTTTTTGAATAAGTTTTTTCTGGCTTTTTCAATCAAGCCAAAATTTGGCCTAAAAATCAAAGAATAGCTATATTTGTTATTCCAGTGCAAAATTTTAATATTTCTGTTACACTTAAAAATCAGTGAAGGTTTAAACTTTTTTTTAAAGTGGCCGAAATTAAGGCGCGTGCCATTTATTTCGGCCACCTACAAAAAACTGGCCATAACTATTGCTTAAACGAACAATAAAAATTTCTAAAGGTTGCAAATTTACCCTTAGGCATTGTTCTTGGTACATATAACTTAATTTTTCACGTTTGCGAACTTTAATAATTATTAGCAAGACTTTAAATAATTATGTCAAAACCTTAAAAAAACAAGTTTTAATAATTTGTATTTTTTGTTCAATTTTTATTTTTGGCTTAAAAAACGTCAAAACAAAATCAAACGAGCAAAAAATTTCTTTATAAATACGGTAGTACAATTATATTTAAAAACAGCAAAAAACGGCACCTAAATTTCACCTAAATTTTCAGGTGGCCGAAATTAACGGAATCTTAAAATGCGCAGTTAGTTAAACGCATTGCAAAATGATTTTGAAGAAAATATCAAAACATGAAAATTAACAACTTTGAGCCTTAAATAGACGATATTTTAAGGTTATATATTGCTTCGTTCTAAATTTGATGCAGTTTAAACACAAAGCAAAAATTAGGAAAATCACAGAAAATTCACTTTTTGTATGAAAATGTTGATAATGTAGAATAACAAAAATAAAAAAACTTTTGCAAAAACACTTTATTCAACATTAATCCAGTTACTTTTGTGCTAGTTTTTTTGTGTTTTAAAAATAAGCCAATTTTCTAACACCCTAAATTGGTGGCCGAAATTAAGGCGTGGCCGAAATTAAGTCAGTTACCCTATTTAATCTTTAATATTAAATTGTGTTTGTTCAAATTTTTGATTTTTTTTGTTAAGTTGATTTAATTCAACAAGTCATCGAGATCGAGGTCAGCTAGACCTTCAGAAATCTTTAAAATGCAGTACAATTTTGAATTGGTTGATGCTATAATTAGATAACATGTTAAAATTTTAAGGAACCTTAAATGTCGAGTACTATTTGTGATTTTCATAGCTACGTTTTGCTTTGTGGGAATAAAAGTGGCAGAAGCTAAAAATTGAAGATCTTCATGTTCATTGGAAATCAGGTTTTTTTTAAAGTGCTTATTGGATAAAGAACTTTTACAGCAGCATAATCCCTAGAAAATCTTTAACAATGAACAACTTATATTCAAATAAACAGTTTTGACCATTGTATACTGCCAATTGATTGACAAGGTCAAAATTAAGGCGGTTTACAATTTGGTTTTTTAAGTACATGTTCTGAACTATAAAAATTTGTAAATTTTTCATTAATTTTTATAAAAAAATTTCATAAAAAAAGTATCTTGTCTTCGAGATAAAATAATTAAATTTATATAATTGATTTTTAAATTAGCAAGAATTTTTTTTTCGAAATAATAATACAAACTGCGTTGTTTTTAACGTGTTTGAACCACATATACATTAGCAAAAAAAACATAAAAAAACTTAATCTTTTTATCATTTATAAGAAACAAAATTCAGAGGTTATTTAACATTTTTTTTTACTACTCCTTATAGTTCGCATTCATGTATTGCTGAATCCACCAATCTTAAAAGCTCAAAAAGTGAGATTGAGGTCTGGACTTTGGAGAGAGCTTTCGCAAGTGTTGAAAAACCTTAGTTATTTAGTTTAATACCTGCGCAAAAAAACTACTGAACGTATTAATGCTGAACGGACATTATACATATGGAAATCAGCTGCGCGCGACAAAATGTTCTGCAAATTAAACGACACTGTATACAATTGTGTCAGATTACTGTCATACGTGAGATTCATCGATTCTATGAATTTTTCTTAACGGTCAAAAATAAGTCTTTTCGTCTGACTATTTTTAAACAATAACTTAAATTAAAAAAATCACAAAAATAAATAACATTTTAAACAATTGTTTTTTTTTTATAAATTGTATAAAAACATGTTCTGGGGCCTATTTCATAAAGATTTCTGTAATTGTAAATTAATAAACGCATTTCATTTCTTCTTATTTTATTAATTAAAAAATACGTACGTAACTGTGGAATTTACGAAATTTACAGACATGTAATTTTTTTAATTCTAAACGCAATTTTATTAATATACTTTTTAATTAAAAAAATAAACGAAAAATATGCGTTTATTAATTTACAGCTGTAAATTAATTACAGGCAATTTTTATGAAATAGGCCCGTTCTGCTAAATTTTTAAGGCTGGTTCATACATACTTATGTAAAAACGTCCTTTGGACAAAGTCCAAAGGACGTTTTTACATACGTTTATAAGCTGTATTTGTCCTTTGAACGTTTTACATAAGTATGAACCAGCCTTTAAAGAAACTTTTGATTTAATTTGCACCGCTTATAAAAAGGTATGAAAAAAACAAACAAAATTCTTCCAAGTTAAATCAATTGAACATATGCAGCTTTATGTGTACAGCTATTAATCGAAACTTGCAAAAATTTTTGTAAAGTTTAAGGGACCATCATTAGTACCAAAATCAGTGAAAATTTTACGATGTTGGTTGATGTATTTTTGATTTGTGAGATTCTAAATAAAATTAATACACATTATTACCAGGAATACACTACTCTTACGCATTCTTGTTATTACTATTGATTTTCATTTTGTTTTTAAAATATGGTATTTCAAAGTATTTAGTGTCGATGAAGCCTTCGAAACTTGGAGCTGGAAGTTCGAGCTAAAAATAAGGAACTTGGAGCCGTACGTTGGGAAATTCGAGCCGTAGGTTGGGAACTTGGAGCCAAAAATAAAAATCGCGAAAACGTGTACCTAAGCCTAAGCGAAGCCCTAATCTTACCCTAAACCTATTTTTTTTGAAGGCTTCAAGTTCAAACTGCTTGTGGCTCCAAGTTCCCAAAAATTCTGATGACTCCAAGTTCCCTGTATGTGGCTCTAAATACCCCGTACTTTTCAAAGTCATCTAAATATTTGGCAATGCAATTTTTAAAATAAATTCTTTAAAAATTGTTATTAACTTTCCAGTTTTTTATTTATTTCATTTAAGGACATTTTTATCTTTTTTCCGATGAAAACTTAATATTAAATTTTACAATATTCTTGTTTAATGTAAAAAACTAAGGATTGAAGGAGCACTCTTATGAGTGAGATTCTTAAATTACCTTTTTTAATACTAGGTTAATCGGACTGGAACTTTGAATGAAATGTTGTAGCCTTATTACCTATGAATTATATGAAGTACTCATAGGTGTTGATTTGAAGTCGTAGTGCGTTCCGAGCGATATCGAAATTTGATGCTTAAAAATGCCCTTTTAAAGGCAGAATTATTAAAAAAAAATTTCAGTTTATTTAAAAATAATAATTTTAAACGAATTTTTGAAAATATTAAAACTTGTTAAAAGTCTACTTTTATTTGTAACCCTAATTTAGGGCCGAAAATCGTAATATTTTTAAATTTATTAATGTTGATAGTATTCCAGTTGGTTATTGCTAAAACTTATTAATATTTTAGTACACTTTTTAAAAAGTGGTAATTTATGTAAGAGCTTAACAGATATTATTACATTAAGATTTTATAATGTAAACCATATTAGGTTTTGTTTTTCAAGAAAAATTGTTTATTAAATTAACTTCCGCCTTTGGTTTCGAATGACATAAAAGAAATAGTATTTAAGCTTGTAGTGGAAGTTGTTTTGCTAAGCCTTCGGGTTTTAATTTTGCTAATATTCTTAATATGATTTTAACATTTCCGAACATGACTCTTTTTATCGAAAAACTTTACTCGCGTAAAAATATTCTTAATTGACAAGTTTTTATTATATTTGAAAATTATTATTTGCAAAATTTAGTAGTTTTTATATGTCTTGGACTGTAAAAATTTGTTATTTACATAAACCGAAATGTCACGAGGTAGCGACAAATAAAAAAAACGAACGTGTTTTAGCAAAACCCCTTAAAAACCTTATTTTAAAATAAAATAGCATGTTCCAAACGGCCTTAAAATTTTGATAATAATTTGCAACTGCAAATTTACCTTAATTTCGGTCCACAAATAAGCAAATTCTCATTTTGGTGAACCGCCAACCAATCCATTTATAATTATAATAAAACGGTCATTTTTCAAATTAATATCTGTTTACGAATTTGATGCAAAAAACCCATGGCTTGTTGGATTTGTCGCTTCCAGATAGCCTTATCGGGTTTAGTATTATAATTACAATTTGTATTTAATTTGCCTATAGTAACTCTTGTAAGATAAAAACTAAAATTTAACCAATTTAACCGAGTTACTAAATTTTCTTTTTTTACTTTATCTACAATCAATAGAATAAATGTATTTTTGTGCATTTGTCTTTGTTTATGTGTTTGTGCGTGTGTTTATGTGTGTCCCTATGTGTTTAAAAGGAAAATTCTTTAAAAGAATTATTGAATTATGAATTTAAATGTCATTTTGTTGATATTCCAAACGGTTTTTCAACAAAAATAGATAAAATGACATTTGTCAGTCCAGTGCGCTGTTTCATAAACGATTAATAACAATTTTTTTTAAGAAAATGAAACCTTATGATAAAGCATAGGGATTTTTGCAATTAATATCTAACGCAATTTTGGTTTTTTATAAGTTTTTCCAAAAGTCTATTGCATTTTCATTTCTTTGTAGCTTTCTACAAAAAAGAAATGGACTTCAACAAAAAAACAGCATGTTGGGAACTTTTATGAAACAGCGCCCAGGTATAAACGATTAACAACAATATCTAACGCAATTTAGTTTGAAATCTTGCAGTTTTAATTGAAATTTCTGTGAGGCAATTTCAATTCGAATGCTAAAATTTTTATGTATCATACAAAATAAGGGAATTTCGCTCCTAATTAACTAAAAATAACTAAGCAAAACAGTAACAAAAATTTGTTAACTACAAATGGAAACCTTAGAACTGAGATGGAAAAAAAATGCGTTTAAATGATTTTCATTTTCTGAACCGCTGGTTTTTAGTTAGTTATTTGGTTCCTTTTGAATTTAAAAAAAACTGGGAAGAATTTAAACTCAAAACAGTTAACAACATTTATAGCCAAGAAATTAAACGAAATGTATGTACAATCTTTCACATCGACTTACTTAACTAATCTGTTCGTATGTTAATTATAATATCTATTTATAACCAAATTCCCATATAATTAGGAAAATAGTGTGATTAAAAAAGCAGATATTTATATCGTCAAATAAATGGCACAAACCGTGTAAATAACCTATTTTTGGCAATTTTGTAGTTTTTTACGCATTACAGAAATTGTTCGCGTTCCTGAAAATATTTATGTTGATTTGACTAAAAAACATAGCTGAATGATTCTGTTTTTAGTTGTAGATAAACATTTAAACCTAAATTTAATTTAAAACTTTGAATTCTCAGGGTTTGATATTTCGTGGAAAACTATATTTTCTAATTAGAAAAATGATCAAACGCTAAAAATACCATATTAGACTAAAAAAACATATCGCTTTGATACTAAATCATCTTTTTAAGCTAAATAATGTAATTTTTTTCATTGTATGCGGCTTTAATCAGAGCTAAAACAGAATAGATTGAATAGAGAAAAAGAAATTTTATTGTCAATATCCTACATAGTAAAAACGATTTAAAAATTTCGACAAAAAATATTTGATTTGTTTAATTAATAATGTAATATACTTAATAAATTATTATAAAAAATAAATTATAAGTGAATAAATTAAAAAGTGAAGTTTTGTGGTCTTTTTGGTAATAAATTTAACTAGAATCATTGTAAAATTAAAATTAATCAAGGTCATAAAATTCCTGTATTTTATATACTATAAGTTTTAATAATTTCATTAGTAATTGAAATTTTATAGAGCTTTTCAAAATAATCTTAAAAAATCCGTTCCCGTAATGACCTTTACCACCGATACAACCTTGAGACCTTCGTACGACAAAGGTGAAATTTTCGTCTCACGGTGGTGGTATTTTCGTATGACAAATGGCGTACGTAAACCTTACCGCGGTAAGCTCTTCGCATGACCTAGGTTTTAATTCCGTCATACATAATTTTTGTGCGCGAATAGTGCCCAGTGAGCGAGCAAATTGAAATGGTTTAAGCTGTACGGTAGCAATATGCAAATTTTTGCAACATAAAATATCCTACGTAATACATTGTATCCGTGACAAAAACCTGCATATTGCCACCGTACCGCTTTAACCATTTCAATTTGCTCGCTCACTGGGCACTACTCGCGCAAAAAATTAGGTATGACGGAAGTATGACATAGGTCGCACGAACGTTTCACGGTTGTAGCCAAGGAAAAGGCAATTACGGGAACGGGTTAATATAGTACTAGACTTTTTTGAAAAAATATTAATGTGATCCATATTAAATTTGCGACTGCTAAATACCACCCATGCATATACCTGATACTTGTTTAAAATTTATTCCAGCTAAGTTTACAAATGTATTTTTTAAAACAAACAAAAATAAATTTTTAATGTCATCTTTATTAAGTTGTTAGTTGTGCGCCGCCAAATCTGCCGCCAAACTGCCGCAAAATAGCTACCAAACCGTTGCCATTTAGAAACATAGGTTTTAATTCAGTTATATGTAATTAAATAATGTTAATCTCATATTTACATTTTTAAACAATTTTTATAGTACAAAAAAACTGTTAATCTTTTTTTATTCTACAAAAAAATTGAAAACAAAACCGAGTTGTTTTTCTTCACGGAGATCTCTTTTTTAGAATGTAGTTAAGCAGACTATAGCCTATTGCGCCATGGGGCATTTCGCTCCAGCAGCATAGCTTTCAATATAGAAGCAGTTACCAATTTTCTGCGCGCGCCGCGCGAATTTTTCAGCGCGCAATATAGGCTTACTAGGTTTTACTCGACTTTTTTTAAGGTTAAGCCTATGCGTTCCTAAGCCCAAGCGAAGCCTTAAAAACAACTTAAACTTTCACAAATAGTTGCGCGAAGAAAGTTTAGGTTGTTTTTTAGGCTTTGCTTAGGCTTAGTAACGCGTAAACTTAACCTTAAAAAAAGTCGAGTAAAAAAAGTCAATTATGACACATTTTTGTAAATTTTAAAGTTAGAAAAATAAACTATGAATTAGTTACAACCGTCTTATTATAAATTTTTTTACTTTAACGCCTTAATTCCTAAATGGCGGCAGTTTGGCGGCGGTTCGGCGGCAGTTTGGCACCAGATTTGGCAGCGCACATCTAACACGTTCTTTATTAAATGGTAATATTCTATTATTATTAATTGTGTGATCTGTATAGAAACATTAGTGATATGATATTGCTACAATGTAGATAGGCGTTGTTAGAGTTTTTAAAAAGTAAGTCCATTATAAAAAATATATTTTTAATTATAATAGAATGCGGTATATTCTTAACTCAAAGTGTTCGCTCTTCATTTTTAATAAAATATTCTTGATATTTTTTTAACTTTATTTATAACTTGTATTCAGGACGTTAGTTACTTACTAAATATTCAGTCTCAGTCTCAAAAAGTAGGTGCTGCTTGGCAATCCAATAGCTATATCTCGGTTTTTCTGGTAGGTGGTGGTGACTTGATCATAATATATGATAAAAGACCTCGGCTAAACATATAAATTTTTACAAAACTAAATAGAATCTTGAAAGGCAATACAAAATAATGTTATTGTGCTAAATTTTGAGACACTCATCAAACCTTCTGAGTTAGTCTAATTTTATACAAAAAAGACAATTTTCATAAGAGAAAAAAAATCGTTTATCAAACATGTAATTATAGATTTTGTAATATTTAATTTATTAGGATAAGTGTATGACACGACGAGCAGCTTGTTTGCGTTAAAAAAATTTAAAATGTTACTTTTTGATCTTTAAATCATGATAATGACCGAATTTCATATTCAAATATTACGATTCCAGCTTTTGAAATTGAAACACTCAAAGATTTTTGCACTGTAGAACAACAAACTTTGACCAGTACTTCTAAAAAATACTTACCAACGTAGGGTAGTGCATTTAATTTCGGCACTTTTCCAAATTGAACATTTTTGATTTTGGACTATATCTTTGGTAATCCTGGACGGAATACGACGTTTGACAGCTCAGTTGGTTTGCGGTAACTTCTGCGGTTCAGTTGGTGTATGTGTTACTTATGTACGCTCCTAGCTTGTCCGCTGCTTTTTCAATTACAAAAATATATAGTTTTTAGTTAGCTTAGCATAACTTTTTGCAGAGTAAAACATATATTTCATAGTAATTGTTGTAAAAGCTTCCACACTTGTAATATTGCTGTTATAAATAATCAATCTCATTTTATATAAATATATATCTAGCACCTAATACACACATAAATATAAACTAGGCTCTATTTCTCTCAAATCATCATTTACTTTCAAAAATTTTTTTCTGTTAAGGTTAAAATAAAGTTATTATACTTATTTATAATATTTTGGTTTTTTAAATTTAGTTTCCTTATTTATTTAGGAACTTACCTTTTTAGTTACTTTAGTTTTATTTG
>JASAMX010004172.1:0-17762 GCA_030248175.1 Microlaimidae sp. YZB2_3 | reverse complement strand
AATCTGGTAGTGTCGTCATCAGCTTTATGGGTTTTTTTGGAGTGGGAAGGAAAGTAGGCTTCACTGGGTTTATCATTTGGTCGATAAAATGTTGTTTTATTTTTTGCGCAACCCCCTAGGGAATTAAAAATACACAGTCTTCCCCTTCCTTTCGACGAGTCATACGTTGGTTATCATTTTAATTACAATTTTTTTTAAAAAAACAATTTCTCAAAAACAAAAATAGTACTTTTTCTATAATTTTTATAAAGATAAATAACAACTTTTTTTAGACAATAAAATGTAACGTCTTGTACTATTGTGTTAGGTTATGCAATTTATTAGCTTGTATAATTTAATATAAAAATAGGTGTATATTTTTACTTACACTATTTTATTATAAAAACTTAAATCGATAGTTTAAAAAATATTTTTCTTTTGTTGTGAATCCAAGTTTCTCTTCTCAACTCTAGTTTCCAAGTTTCTCTTCTTTTTTTGGAAGAGTTTCTTACAGTTTTGATCTTTTTGGGTGTTTATAATGGTAATAGTAATCGTACGTATGTCTTCCCCTTACTATGGCGATGTTATAGATTGTAATATTTTGTAAAATAATGTAAAATTAATATCTTGTAAAATCATGTAAAATTATCCATTATTACAGGCCTGTGGAAGAATCTTCTCCCGCTGTCCAATACGGTGACGATAGTTGTCCGTGTTTAAATCTCTCCTACCACCCTGCCAACAAGAACATCATTCTCCTAGTTTATACGCGTGAAGTCCTGTTTCTGGATACCCTCAGCATGCAGACGATCTCTCACGTTGCCATTGATAGGGCTATGTCCCCCTTTTCACAGGTATTGTAAACTAAACAAAGTTGTATTAGTAAACTGCGTTGTAACTTACTGGTCGAGCGTAGTTGTTGACGGCACATTAGCTATCTACTTCTCGTAGTGCATCTTCGCACTAGCTTATTCAAGCAAAAATACAAATGTGTGTAGTGTTATGTGGGTGTCAGGGATGTACCAAGGGTTTCATTTTTTTGGGGGGGGGGGCGGATTGTAGTACAAAAAAAATTTCGGGGGAGGAGGGTTCCGCCCCCCCCCCCGAAATTTTAGCATCTCGACTACATGTTTTTTAAAGTACCTACCTATATGAAAAAAATCCGAGCCAATGCTATAGTCGGCTGGAAAATTTAGGAGGGGGAGGTACATAAATCAACCAATATGATTGTTTGTTTTGCTTTCTGTGCAGTACTTATTACTTATAAAAATATTAATATTGTACTAACTTTGAAATAACATTAGCATTAGACAAGATAAATAGCGAGATATATGTATGTATACTATAGAAAGTCACCGCTGAGCGAAGCGAAGCGGAAAAAATTTTTGGTTTTTGGGAGTCAACTGTGGTACTAAAATTATTTTATAGTTTAGCGCCGAGCGATTAGCGAGGCGCTAGAAAATTTAAAATTTTTAGCCTTTAAAAACCCCCAAATTTTACTATCTGGCGACCATTCCGGGGGGGGGGGCGGCCGCCCCCCCCCGCCCAACCACTATCCTTATTTTTCCCCCTGTCCGACCGTTTCAGGGGAGGGGGGGGGGAGTGGCGCCCCCCGCTCCCCCCCTGGTTGCGTCCCTGGTGGCTGTAATTTTCTCATTATTTCCAAAGTTCGAAAACTGAAATAATGCTTAACTTTCAAGTATAGACGAAAATCAACAATTTAGAATTAGGAAATCAACAATTTAAAATTTTATGTTGCTGAAATATATATTTTACATAAATCTCTTTAGAGGGAAGGAGGGAGGTTTATATCCCAAGAAAATTCTGACATAACCGACACCCGACTTTCCCTTTTTCTGCAATTTAAGGGTGCTCCGGACCGGACAACCCCTATAAACTGGGGAGAGGGGGGGTTAACAGACTAAGTATTAAAAACAATAAAAGAGTTTTTGGCAATACCCTCCCCCTTTTCTCTCCGCAAATTCTTTTAAAAAAATCCGGGAGGCTGCCCACCAATGCCCATTAGAATTGGACATAATAATATTGTAAATTTTTTATCCATTAGCCACAATGACTATTTTATTTTTGTTTTAGGTGCTGCCTTGTTCCCAAAGAGACGCGGTTTTCGTTTCTCAAGAAAACGGTTGTATTAGTTTCAGGCTTCAAAAATGGAAAGCTTCTGGTGGGAAAAACTTAGATCTTAACAATTTTAATGGTTGGTTTGTTTTTTAATTGTAAACTAAAGTTTTTAAAGCTAAAATTTTAATGTAATTTTTGTGTATTATTAAAAAAAACTTTTTTGGATTTCAAAAAAATCAAAAGGGAGTTTTATGTGTGGTTCAACGTCAAACTTTGTTTCGGGATTTATTGTGTTAGTAGAAATTAATTACTGACTGAGTGATATATTTTTTGTCTGGTAACTGCAATTACAAAAAACAAAGATGTTTTATTGTTTTGTGGGTTTTAGTTGATGTTTATAATCCGTTGGACACTATTTACGAAATTCAAGCCACATCTGAAAATCTTCGTGTGATGAAATCCTATCGGGTTTTTTCCGTCCAGTTAAGTCCAGTCACGCAACGACACCTCGCCATACTTATGAGCAATGGACGGGTGTTATTTTATGAGCTCGTAAGTCTTATATTATTAATGATTTCGTGTCAATATTGCTGGCACATTGTGCCAAGTGATAGAAAGTGTAATTTTTTAAAGATTGAATACAAGCAACAAAATAATCATTACGTAGTGTAGTAATGTTTTTGTTAATTTTTTTCGGTTACTTTGTAAAACCAAAATAAAACTTTGATAATTAAAACAAGATTGAACAATACAATCATAATAATTGAAAAAAAAAAGAAAATGTGTGCTCACGACTAAATAATACCAAGACAAAACATCACGAACAAAAAATTAATAAGAAATCGAGTTAAAAAAAGCAGGGGTTTTATTATATCGCTGATTAAAAGATATTGCTTTAAGCTTAATGATCAAAAGGTGTTTAATCTCCGTTAACAAATTCCTTTTGTTAACCTCCGTTAACAAAATGTTAACCTCCGTTAACAAATGTTAACCTCCGTTTAAAAAATCTTGATAATGCCTTTCCAGACAAAATGATTTTATTAATTCTTTTTTTATTGTAAGATGTGCTTATTTTGAAGTTCGTAGCAGAAAAAAATCGCTGCCGATTGGGTTAACGTACAATTTCAGATTAGTTTACCAAAGTTTCGTTGTGTTATTTTTGTTGATTGTAGACGGGAGACAAAGGTGGAGATGCATATACGGCTCTCAGAGATATTGTGGACTTTAAGCCGAATTTGACGTTAACTCCGAAGACAAAACTACGGTAAATATAACGATTAAAAAATTTTCTCAAAATCCGCAACCGTGTATCCGCGAACATTATTTTGCACTATTTTGGAAATTCGCATCCTAATCCGCGAATTTTTGAACTCACATCCGCAGATATTTTTGTCACCTTTTTTACTACAAAAATCACCTAGTACCTAATTTTTTATTATTAACCCTCTTCAAACTAAAACTTTGAGGTATATGAGTGTTTCAGCAAATAAAAGCTCAAAAATGCAATAAAAGCGTTTTTAATTTAAATTTAGCGTTTGTTTTTTTACCTATTTTACCTTCAAACATAGTCTATTTTAAAAAATGACAAGGGTAGCGTGCAATCCAAAATAGCACGATTATAAGAATGCATCCGCGGAATTCTGTTGTCCGCTGATTTAAAAAAATTGATATGCGATCGGGCACATTTTGTGATAACGATGGTTAATAACGGTTTATTTAGCTACAAAATTATTAAAATACTTTGCCACTTTCTGTTTCTACACCATCAATGCCCTATTGTTTGAAAAACTGAAATAAACAATTAGAAAAAACCTCAATTCCTTATTTTATAAATTCTTTTGCTGTGCATAACCAAGCCAAGTGAATGCATCATAATAATCGTAAAGTTTTAGATTCGTGTTGTCGGGACTGCACACGAGTTTGGGTCAGCTGCCCACAGTGGCCAGAGCTCAGCCGATTATGTACCCGGAAATGCGACGATCTTCCGGATTTATCGGAGAAAGGATGGAAAAGAATTTAATAGGTTAATAATTAATAATATATTATTGTCACATTCATTTTGGGGTCGGGTGATCGATTATAAAGTTTACACACCCAGCGTTCCTATTTACAAGCTTTAGCTAAAGTTTGGTAATTATTGCATGCAAATTAAAATAATAAGTGGGAGGGGAAAGTGAAGAGTTGAAGAGTTATACCACTAAAATCCTAAACCTGTTGACACCCCTCACCCATTAAATTTGGGTGTTTATAGTACTAAGAACGCTAAAAATAAGGGATAGGGCCTTGACTAAAACTCTGCACCAACAACAGTGTTGTAATAAAGTATTAGGAGGTCATTTATGGAACATCCATAGCTGGCCTCCTTCTGCCAAAATAAAGAAAAAAAGAAACTCCGTATAAAATTAGGGAAGTTGTTTACCTATGGAAAAGATATTCCCGCATTTTTTGTGTTTTTATAAATTTATTTTGTAACTTCTAATAATTTAGTTCACTTCAACGCAATTAGTGTTTGTTTTTTTTTATTGGAAATGAAGCGTAAAATAAAGAACAGAACTAAGTCTGCAAGCACTGCAAATTGTAAGGTTATTATTTCAGCTGTCGGAACATCTGATGGGAGTGTGCAACTGATTGACATCCCTTCTTCTGAACTTCACAGGGAGTTTGCCGTCCACTCTTGCGCCATACGGTGAGCACTTTGCTAAAAAATTAATCATAAAAATATTTTTTATGTGTGAATATCGTTTAATTGAATTTTATTTTGAAATTAAATGAATAAAAGTATTTTACGTTTTATTGAACAGTTGATACTGATGTCCAATTTTTGAAAAAGTAAAATTTTAATAATGTGTAAATATTATGAATGCATGAAGATGTTAAAAATTCAATTAACGGTATTCATAAATAATTTTGTAAGCAAAATTATAGACGGTTCAATTAATCATTTTAGGTGTTTGGAATGGGGAGGTCCTTATCACGTGATTAGCGCGGGCTACGCACAAACCTTAAGCACGTCTTCTGTTGTGCGCAATGAACTTTTGTCAACAGATATCCGAACAGGTGCATGGTCTTAATAATTTCCTATTCAGTCTTAAACTTTGTCTGCTATGCTTTTTTTGATTTTTAATATTTTTTAATTTTTTTTCTTTTTGTGTAGTAGTTCACCCACAGTGGAAAACCAAAGCAATTTTCTTGATTGGTCTCGAAGCTAATAATAATACTTATTTTAGGGCTGACAAGAAACATCCGACCCGAATGTGACGAATCACCTATCGAAATGTTGCGGGTTTCGTTTTATCAGTAAGATGTTACTTTTAACTAATAATAATAACCTATTCTATCCATACATGAGAATGGGCTGGCAATCTAGGGGTGGTGGCTACTCCGGGTAAATGGCCCTTTGAAAGCTAGGAGGAGGATCCAAGGGGGCTCCGTACCCCGCTAGTTTTTTAATGGGGGTCGACCCGGGGTAGACCAGTTTGAAATCAAAAGGGGGGTTAGAGGGGGTATGGTTTCCAAACAAAGTCAAATTAAATCGTTTATTTAAGTTTGTTAGCACTACAATAAAATTTTATATACTAAAATAAGTCATTTATGTATAAAATGTGTAGAAAAGTACTGTTTTTTTACTACAAAACTGTGTTTTTGACAGTAAATTTTGACAAATTCATACCCAAAATTTGTCTCGGAAGGGGGGGGGGGAGGGGGTCGATTTGGAATTCCAGAGAGGTTAGGGTGTCAAAATTTAAAAATTTTGGGAGGAGGGGGCCCTAGATTTTTTTCTAGGGGCGGGAGTTCGAAATTTCTAGGCTAAGGGGGGGGGGGGTGAACCCCACCCTACCCCACCCCTATGCTCATGTATGATTCTGTCTAAAAATACCGTTTTGCGTGCTGTTTACTGCAATAACTTGTGATAAAGGCAAAAAGCTGATTTTAGCAATTCAAAAGTAACAAAAAATCTATTGAAAAAGAAATAACTACCAATCCTTAACTTCCGCAAGGTTAGTAGCACCTGTTTAGCCCCAAATATTATGGGTCACTTAGTCAACCCGAAGATCCATTAGTCTTTAAAAATGTTCAAGCTTTTGAAATGAAGTGAATGTCTGATAGTCCTACAATCACCCGCTTTTTTAGGTGTATAAAACAAACCTGTGCACCGTCTAGAATGAAAATGCACCCACCCCCCCACAGGAATATTAGTGGCTGTGCCCCCCTCGTTTTATTGCCCCCCCCGCCCAAAAATAAAAAAGTAGCCAAAAATATTGGCATTATTTTGACCTTTTATGACGCCATCATCGCGAAATTTTTGCAGTTTTTATCTTATTTTAATGCATTTTAAGCTATTTTAGATATGTATTTACATCAATTTCACTTTTTTTGTCTTTTTTTCTTTTGTACTTCTTTTTTCCTCTTTTTTTCTTTTTTTTTCTCATTTTCCTCTGTCAGCCTCCGGTTTTATTGACCCGCCCCCGTTTCGAAAAAATTGCTCCTTGTGCCCCCGCCTTCATTTTGAAGTTGTCCCCCCCTCAATAAAACCCCGGAGGAGGGGCAGTGCACACATCTGGTATAAAATATGATTTGTCATAAACCTTATCTTTTAGCACTTATTTGGCCGTTTCTTTTCGCGATCAACCACTGGAAATTTGGGATGTTAAGTCTTTCCGTTTATTGCGACGAATGTCTCGATCTTGTCCGGTTATTGTTGACATGGTAGTTCATTTAAAAAAATTATTGTAATTCTATTACCTAAATAAAACTTGTTTATTGGTTCAAAGCATTTTATTTTTACTACAACCTTGTTTGTGACCTTTAGAATTAAAAAAACACAATGAAGTTATAGGTAAAGATAATTTAAGGTAAAGAAATAGAATGAATAAAGGACTTTTTTCGTCTAAAAATATTGGCTTACATTTCGACTAAGCTTTTCAAAGACTCATCTGTTTGTTTATTCAATTAAAACAATATTTTGATAGTAATTTTTGTTTGTAATTTTTAATTGTAATTTTAATCGTAATTAATTATTCGCAATTATTGCTTCATGGATAACTTTTTAATTATTGATTGCAAACAGGTAATGTTAATGTTTATCCTTTAGGCTTGGTCCGGAAAACATCATCAAGCTCGTTTAATGAAGCAAACAAGCGAAGAACCAATGGAAGTGTTTAATTCAACAAATGAAACGTACATGGTTTCTGTTTTTAAACTCAAATAATAACTTTAACTAAAATTACACTTTGTATTGTACTCATGGTAGTTAGTTACACACTTGGATGTTCATAAAAAAGTCTTTCGACAGTATGAACACTCATTTTTTGCAATTTAGTGCAGATTTTTTTATACAGATTTTTTCATACAATTGTGAATTAAATTTAACACTTTATTCAAGTCCACAATTTTTACAATATTCTAGAAAGACCACAGCAAGCAATTTATCGAGAAAATTTGGTGGTGCTTGATAACGAAAACCATTTGTATCACGTAGTCGTAAAGGGAATGCATGTTCCAGATGGAAAGGAAGTCAATACACAAGTAAAATAATAATAATTTTATAATAAAAAATCTTTGTGACTTAAAAATGAGTTATTGTTTATTTAAAGTTAATATCGTTGGCTCTAAACTGAAGAAATCAAATTGTGTGTTTTAAATCCATTAAGAAGGTTGTTTTGCCTAAAAAATAAAAACATTTTACGGAGTGTTTTTACATAATATGAAAAATAATCATTAATTTTACTTTTAATTTAATTTCATTATTTAGTGGGCCACAACAAGTCAAGTAAATTGCATGGTATGGAAAGATGATTATCTCGCATTTGGTGACGGAGATGGCAAAATTTCAGTTTGGGACCTAAGTTCCAAACAATCAAAGTTAGTAGATTTTTATATATTGATTGGTACTGTTTTTATTTGCAATTAAAAGTTTTTACTAGCTTTTAAAAATTTAAAAAATCCACAGAAATAAACGCTAACCTTCCTTGTTTACTGTGTTACGAATTGGGTAACTCAGTAAACAAATACAACAACTGCTTTTATTTATTTATGTATCATTTTTATAGTCAAAAATTATCGTTACAAAATTAATGACATTAAAAAATATGACGTGTAAAACTAAAAAACGTTGTAGGGCGGGAACTTTCTCTCAAAGAGGAGGGGTGAAACGCCTGCAGTTTTCTCGAGTTCAGGCGGACTACACGCTAATTGTTTTACATTCGGATGGAGTCGCGCTTTGGAATGCTGCTACGGTACATTATACTAATAATTAATATTTATTTCATAATTTTAGTAGTATTTTTAATTTTTAGAAAACATGTCAAGTTTGTTTCTTCCGTATTAAAAACTTTTTATATAAACTTGTATTCGGAAACAAACTATTATTCGTATCATGCTGTACTGGGCGGCTTGAGTTTCTATTGGTTGAGCAATATAATACGAACGGTGGTACTTTTATAGTAAGACTCTGTAAGACCACAATGGCCTTTAGATCAAATAAAGAAATAAAACAAAATAACCAAAGAACACGCATAGCATAACAAATATCAATGATTATCTACTATTTCTGTGTCTCCGCCGGTACTGATCTTGCAAAGCTTAAATACGACAGATGAAGCGTTCTGCCACTGATTGACGACTTCAACATCTTGTGTAAAGCTTCAACGCCACGTCTTGTGTAAAAAGATTTAATTTTAATTTACCCATTTACACTACTTGGTTTTCCCGAAGAGTCTTCCGGCTAAAGTGGTGGATGTGGATTTGTGCGGCAAATGGGCGTCTGCCTATCGTCCTCACGGCAGATGGCTGCCTGAGAGTGTTCAACGATTCCAGCCTTAGCGCCTAAAACGGACCCGAATCGGATACGATTGCAAACGGTATTTTGGCAGCTAATTTTAAATTGAGAAAAATTTTTTGGTAAAGAATACGAGTTTAAACAAGCAAGCAAAAAAACAGCTAGTGACCCAAAATTTGCTGAAAAATAAAAGAATCTTGGGAACAACAATATTATTTAAACGGAACAAAGAATATTGTAAATATAAGGAAAAACAAAAGAAACCAATACAGGTAATAAGCCCCGTAAGTAAAAAATAATAAAACTAAGTAATTTTAAATTGACTGAATATAAAAGTTAATTAAGAATTTCTACTATAATAAGTTTTTAAATAATCTAGTGTATGTTAGCTAGAGTATGCTTATCGTAGTTTTTTCGTTCAGTTTTTATAATATGTAGTAAGAAATCTATGAGATCTTATATTCGAAACTGATAAATATTTAAAAAAGTGGATATCTTATGGGTTTTTTAGTAATAAAATAGTAATTTACTATGTAATACGTTTCTACAAGAGTTTTCTTTTAAACTTTATTATTATTTTTAGTTAAAAACGTAAAAAAATAAGATAAAATAATTTAAAGAAAATCTACGTTGAGAAAAAATAATATAAAGTTAAATTATAATAAAAAAATAAACGAATGTTTGAAGTGCTATTATTTTTACGCAAATAAAAAATTTTCCTGAGATATGTTCGCAACTATTAATGAATTATTCGTAAATTAATAATTTTAGAGTAAAATTCTAAAATTTACGAGTACTGTAAGCGAATTTACAAAGATATTTTAAATAGATAAAATAATAGGGGTAAATATGATAAAATAAGGTAGATCTGGAAGTTTTTAGGAATACTATTAATAGTGCAGTGCTCAATTTATTTTGCAAATCGAGATAGGTAGAAAATGATGGTTTATTTTAATGCATGTTAATATGTTTTGTGTTTTTTTTCAAGTGCTTTATTTATATCGTTTTTTAATTTTGAAAGGAAAATGGTTAAAAAGCGAAAAGTGTTTTATGAGATTAGGGGGTGGGATAAAACCTTCTTCATGGATCTTACGAAGACTTAAATTTTTAGTGGGTGTCGGGGTACTGATTAGGAGGGGTGTCGTTATGATATTTTTGTGGGGAAACTCTCTTGCTACTATGCTAAGCTGGCGGTTTCTGCCTTGGGGAGTTCTATGAAGATTGAGGGGTGTCTAAAAATCTTCAGATACGAAAAGTTAATGAGTATACTAAATATCACTAAGCGCAACGGCTTGTTATGTAAAGCAGAACAAGGGCTATAACTGAGCAAAGTTAAAAACGTTTTGAAGCTATTACAACAAAACTTGATATCAAGACTATAATGTTGTTTATAACGTTTATAATAGAAACGACTTTTCATGTTATAATTGTAATTGTCTCGTTTTTAATTATCTATATTACTTTCATTCTCGATTAACGGAATAAAAAATTCTTATGAACGCAAGAAGAACGGGATAAAAAACAGGACTTAAAAACGATGATAATTTAACGTAAAACTTCTAACAACTGCGCTCTGCTCTTCGATTGAAAAAAACTAATGACTACGAATGGTCTAAGAAGAATTAAAATAAATAGGAGCTAGAATTCTGCTATCTCGAATATTAATCTTCTTCTACTATCAGCATTATAAAAGTGCTAATCTATAATGTCTGCATCTCCTATCGAATAGCTAATTCAATTCTCGGAATTCATCGGAATTGTTTAACGAATGTACTCGTGGGAATCGCTCTATGTTTAAAAGGAGAAGTGTTGGCGCTTCATCTTATAAGATGATGGTTTTAATTTACGATCGCAGAGATAAAAAGCGTCTATAAGGTTGTAAACTGTCGGATCGTGAATAATAATGGATTATGAACATGTCTATTTATTTGCTTTATCATTATCTATCAGTAATCAAACTATTGCTTTTATATGTTGCAGGCTGTAGCTGTTTATACATAATTATAAAATGTAAGAAAAAATCTGCTAATTAGATAATCTCAGGTTTATTCTATTAATATCCTATGTTATAGTGAAACTCTGAAGATCGGCATTGCTAGTTTATTGTTCTCGGGGAATTAAAGAATCTAAAATAACTCGGATAATTAAAATCTGTTAAAATTTGACTATAAATCTCATCAAGATAAAAAATATAAATAACCTGGCTGGCTCAGCTGCTGTATCCTGTGGTTGAGGTTCGGCAGCGTTACTCTCCAGTGATGTGCGGCTCTAATACGCTGCTAAAAGCGTCGAAAAAAAAGGAAAAAGAAATTGCCAAAAAATTGACCAATTTTTTAATTGATTGCATTTTTAACCAGTTATTATCCAACGTTAAAACGTATAGTTACAAATTTACTACGGTCACAATTTTTTTGCATTATCAGCTCCATATATAAACCCCTCACTGCTCAATCATGCATGACCCCAACTTCATCCCTTATCAAAATATTCAGGAGTTGATATTGACGAAATCTTTTAGGGTTATCTTGAAAGTCATAATTTAAATGAATGTTAGTTTAAGACATGTTGTGAAGGCAAAAAAATAGGTGTGGAATCTTTATTACCAGCGTTTCGATCTTTAACAGATCATCAAGGTTTTGCCTTCACACCATGCCTCAAACTAACATTAATTTAAATTCAGGAGTTGTCATTTCATCTCTTCAACCAATAACTACACCGTTTCATTCCCTAAACCCAAGTAATCCTCTCACCTCTGATCTTCCCGCTAGCGATGAGATTAGTGGCTACCAGTTTCACTGTGCTCTGGCACTCGCTAGATGAGTGCACTGCCGAGAGGAGGCAGGCCTTCAGACAGTCCATATAGTATTCCGTCTGTGTGCTGTCCGTGTCCAGTAGTATTTGGACAGCGGAGTCCAATTGGCGCAAGTAGCCCAGACAGGCCACATGGGCGCTCAGTTGTTCGTAACTGGCCCGACGAGAGTCGAAACACGCGCACCGCCGCAATTCCTTCTTCTAAAATATCCCTTTTATGTATATTGTATAACAAACGCCAAGGTAAAACGAGTCACGCGCCGTTGGCTGTTTAATGAAGATGAAAAACCGTCGGCTTGCAGATGACAAAGGTTAATGCAACTTTACACATTAATTTTCAAACGATTAATATTTTCATTAAGATATTTTTATTTGTGAAATTCCAGAATTAAGAAATCAATTATTAATTATTTTTGTCACGACTGCCTAGCAATAATAATATTAAGTATGATTACAAAATTTAAAAATGTACCTTAAATGTGGTATTTTCCCACAGCATATGCAAGGACGGATCTAAGATATCAGCGGATTGTACTTTAGCTAAAGCCAACGAATAAATAACAACTGACCAAAATCTTTCTTCCCATTCGTCCCCAATTAACCTTAAAATGTCAAAGTCTAATAATTATTAAGTAAGATTTTTATACAACTTCAATGTTAGTTTTGTACAAATAATGTATAAAATTGATTGTTCCCAAACTTTCAGGCATTTTATTTGTAGCAAAGTAAATGACTTAATTTAAATTCGGTCAGCCTTAATTTCGGCCACCAGCTGTTATTTTTGCTATGCTCAATGTTGTGAAAAAAAACTGCGTATGTCTAGATAGATGAAAGGACAATCTATCCAGCCGGTGGCCAAAATTTAAGGCTGAAGTTAGTTACTCTAAAGAACTACAAAAATGTTTTAGTTTACCTGCAAAATAAAAAAAATATACCATTTAAGTACAGGCGAAATTAAAAATCATTAATTAAGTACACTTAACTAAGCTTTGTAAATAAACACCTTTAAATTAACACAAAAGGAAATTACAAAATAAATAAAAACTGTCGAGAAAACATGTATATTTCCCAAACTAATGAATAAATTTTATACGGTCCTCAATGTGAAAATTTTCCGATTTAAATCCATATTTTGTAAGTTAACATACATTTAAAATAAAAAAGTTAGCTAACCTGGTCACTCTTTCAGCGCGTTCTGAGATAAGCTTTGAATTAATACCCCTAAAACCATTAAAAAATTAAATTGATTTACGTACACTTGCTTGAATATTTATTAGTTTTAAAATAATTAGACCAGAAATATAGATATAAATAAATATAAATATAAATAATATTGGTTATTTTGGTTAATGAATGTAAACTTTGTCTGATTAATTTTCTTAATAATTTTACACAAAATTCATTATTACCAGTCATCCAGATTTTCAAGTTGATTACTGATCAATTCTTTGTCTGTTTCGTTTAATTCCAAAGCTTTTAATAGGCCTAACGGATTGTTGTCGTCACATTTATATACTTTTCCAGCGTTAGTATCCCGAAATATTGTTCGCAAAATAAATCCGACTTGAGGTGGTAGTATCGCTGGACAAAAGACTTCTGAAATGTTGTACAACAACATACCAATTATTGCAAAATAGTTTTTATCAAGATTATTTTGTAAATTGATTCTAAAACTGCACAAAAAACATGCAAATCTTATTTAATTTTCAAAGTAGTTAATTTCTCTAAAACCAGAACTGGTTTCTTGGGTTTTCCTTAAACTTACAAACCTTGTCCGTTTAAATAATAAAATCTTATTTTTCAGCAAAAAAACTTCGCTAAACTAAAATTAGCTGCCAAAATACCGTTTGCAATCGTATCCGATACGGGTCCGTTTTGGGCGCTAAGGCTGGAATCGAACACTCTCAGGCAGCCATCTGCCGTGAGGACGATAGGCAGACGCCCATTGCCGCACAAATCCACATCCACCACTTTGGCCGGAAGACTCTTCGGGAAAACCAAGTGGTGTAAATGGGTAAACTAAAATTAAATCTTTACACAAGACGTGGCGTTGAAGCTTTACACAAGATGTTGAAGTCGTGAATCAGTGGCAGAACGCTCATCTGACGTATTTAAGCTTGCAAGATCGAGTACCGGCGGAGACACAAAAATAGTGATAATCATTGATATTGTTATGCTATGCGTGTTCTTTGGTTATTTTGTTTTATTTCTTTATTTGATCTAAAGGCCATTGTGGTCTTACAGAGTCTTACTATAAAAGTACCACCGTTCGTATTATATTGCTCAACCAATAGAAACTCAAGCCGCCCAGTACAGCATGATACGAATAATAGTTTGTTTCCGAATACAAGTTTATATAAAAAGTTTTTAATACGGAAGAAACAAACTTGACATGTTTTCTAAAAATTAAAAATACTACTAAAATTATGAAATAAATATTAATTATTAGTATAATGTACCGTAGCAGCATTCCAAAGCGCGACTCCATCCGAATGTAAAACAATTAGCGTGTAGTCCGCCTGAACTCGAGAAAACTGCAGGCGTTTCACCCCTCCTCTTTGAGAGAAAGTTCCCGCCCTACAACGTTTTTTAGTTTTACACGTCATATTTTTTAATGTCATTAATTTTGTAACGATAATTTTTGACTATAAAAATGATACATAAATAAATAAAAGCAGTTGTTGTCCTTGTTTACTGAGTTACCCAATTCGTAACACAGTAAACAAGGAAGGTTAGCGTTTATTTCTGTGGATTTTTTAAATTTTTAAAAGCTAGTAAAAACTTTTAATTGCAAATAAAAACAGTACCAATCAATATATAAAAATCTACTAACTTTGATTGTTTGGAACTTAGGTCCCAAACTGAAATTTTGCCATCTCCGTCACCAAATGCGAGATAATCATCTTTCCATACCATGCAATTTACTTGACTTGTTGTGGCCCACTAAATAATGAAATTAAATTAAAAGTAAAATTAATGATTATTTTTCATATTATGTAAAAACACTCCGTAAAATGTTTTTATTTTTTAGGCAAAACAACCTTCTTAATGGATTTAAAACACACAATTTGATTTCTTCAGTTTAGAGCCAACGATATTAACTTTAAATAAACAATAACTCATTTTTAAGTCACAAAGATTTTTTATTATAAAATTATTATTATTTTACTTGTGTATTGACTTCCTTTCCATCTCGAACATGCATTCCCTTTACGACTACGTGATACAAATGGTTTTCGTTATCAAGCACCACCAAATTTTCTCGATAAATTGCTTGCTGTGGTTTTCTAGAATATTGTAAAAATTGTGGACTTGAATAAAGTGTTAAATTTAATTCACAATTGTATGAAAAAATCTGTATAAAAAAATCTGCACTAAATTGCAAAAAATGAGTGTTCATACTGTCGAAAGACTTTTTTATGAACATCCAAGTGTGTAACTAACTACCATGAGTACAATACAAAGTGTAATTTTAGTTAAAGTTATTATTTGAGTTTAAAAACAGAAACCATGTACGTTTCATTTGTTGAATTAAACACTTCCATTGGTTCTTCGCTTGTTTGCTTCATTAAACGAGCTTGATGATGTTTTCCGGACCAAGCCTAAAGGATAAACATTAACATTACCTGTTTGCAATCAATAATTAAAAAGTTATCCATGAAGCAATAATTGCGAATAATTAATTACGATTAAAATTACAATTAAAAATTACAAACAAAAATTACTATCAAAATATTGTTTTAATTGAATAAACAAACAGATGAGTCTTTGAAAAGCTTAGTCGAAATGTAAGCCAATATTTTTCAGACGAAAAAAGTCCTTTATTCATTCTATTTCTTTACCTTAAATTATCTTTACCTATAACTTCATTGTGTTTTTTTAATTCTAAAGGTCACAAACAAGGTTGTAGTAAAAATAAAATGCTTTGAACCAATAAACAAGTTTTATTTAGGTAATAGAATTACAATAATTTTTTTAAATGAACTACCATGTCAACAATAACCGGACAAGATCGAGACATTCGTCGCAATAAACGGAAAGACTTAACATCCCAAATTTCCAGTGGTTGATCGCGAAAAGAAACGGCCAAATAAGTGCTAAAAGATAATGTTTATGACAAATCATATTTTATACCAGATGTGTGCACTGCCCCTCCTCCGGGGTTTTATTGAGGGGGGGACAACTTCAAAATGAAGGCGGGGGCACAAGGAGCAATTTTTTCGAAACGGGGGCGGGTCAATAAAACCGGAGGCTGACAGAGTAAAATGAGAAAAAAAAAGAAAAAAAGAGGAAAAAAGAAGTACAAAAGAAAAAAAGACAAAAAAAGTGAAATTGATGTAAATACATATCTAAAATAGCTTAAAATGCATTTTTATTAAAATAAGATAAAAACTGCAAAAATTTCGCGATGATGGCGTCATAAAAGGTCAAAATAATGCCAATATATTTTCCGCTACTTTTTTATTTTTGGGCGGGGGGGGGGGCAGAAAGAACGAGGGGGGCACAGCCCTAAGTCTCCTGTGGGGGTGGGGTGCATTTTCATTCTAGACGGTGCACAGGTTTGTTTTATACACCTAAAAAAGCGGGTGATTGTAGGACTATCAGACATTCACTTCATTTCAAAAGCTTGAACATTTTTAAAGACTAATGGATCTTCGGGTTGACTAAGTGACCCATAATATTTGGGGCTAAACAGGTGCTACTAACCTTGCGGAAGTTAAGGATTGGTAGTTATTTCTTTTCAATAGATTTTTTGTTACTTTTGAATTGCTAAAATCAGCTTTTTGCCTTTATCACAAGTTATTGCAGTAAACAGCACGCAAAACGGTATTTTTAGACAGAATGATACATGAGCATAGGGGTGGGGTACGGTGGGGTTCACCCCCCCCCCCCCTTAGCCTAGAAATTTTGAACTCCCGCCCTGAGAAAAAAAAAGTCTGCAGGGCCCCCTCCTTCCCAAAATTTTTAAATTTTGACACCCTAACCTCTCTGGAATTCCAAATCGACCCCCTCCCCCCCCCCCTTCCCAGACAAATTTTGGGTATGAATTTGTCAAAATTTACTGTAAAAACACCGAGTTTGTGATAAAAAACAGTACTTTTTTACACATTTTTATACATAAATGACTTATTTTAGTATATAAAATTTTATTGTAGTGCTAACAAACTTAAATAAACGATTTAATTTGACTTTGTTTGGAAACCATACCCCCTCTAACCCCCCTTTTGATTTCAAACTGGTCTCCCAAGTAGACCCCCATTAAAAAACTAGCGGGGTACGGAGCCCCTTGGATCCTCCTCCTAGCTTTCAAAGGGCCATTTACCGGAGTAGCAACCACCCCTAGATTGCCAGCCCATTCTCATGTATGGATAGAATCGGTTCTTTATTCTAGTTAAAAGTAACATCTTACTGATAAAACGAAACCCGCAACATTTCGATAGGTGATCGTCGACTGCCGGTCGGATGTTTCTTGTCAGCCCTAAAATAAGTATTATTTTAGTTTCGAGACCAATCAAGAAAATTGCTTTGGTTTTCCACTGTCGGTGAACTACTACACAAAAAGAAAAAAAATTAAAAAATATTAAAAATCAAAAAAAGCATAGCAGACAAAGTTTAAGACTGAATAGGAAATTATTAAGACCATGCACCTGTTCGGATATCTGTGGACAAAAGTTCATTGCGCACAACAGAAGACGTGCTTAACTCTATGCATTAGCCCGCGCTAATAACATGATAAGGACCTCCCCATTCCAAACACCTAAAATGATTAATTGAACCGTCTATAATTTTGCTTTGCAAAATTATTTTTATAAATACGTTAATTGAATTTTTAACATATTCATGCATTCATAAAGTGTCACGCGTTGTTTAAATTTTACTTTTTTAAAAATAAACATTAAGTATCAACTGTTCAATAAAACGTAAAATACTTTTATTCATTTAATTTCAAAATAAAATTCAATTAAACGATATTCACACATAAAAAATATTTTTATGATTAATTTTTAGCAAAGTGCTTCACCGTATGGCGCAAGAGTGGACGGCAAACTCCTGTGAAGCTCAAAGAAGGGATGTCAATCAGTTGCACACTCCCATCAGATGTTCCGACAGCTGA
>JASAMX010004170.1:0-11891 GCA_030248175.1 Microlaimidae sp. YZB2_3 | reverse complement strand
ATGTAACGTTCTTCGTTCAGTTACGTATTGCTAAACGGGGGGGGGCAATAAAACGGGGGGGCAAGCAGGGGGAAAAAGAGAAAAAAGGAGAAAAAAGAGAAAAGGGAAGGGAAGGGAAAAAAGGGACGAAAAAAGCGGAAATAAGGTAAAAATAGGTCTAAAATGGCTTAAAATACATTGAAATAGGCTAAAAACTGCAAAAAATTCGCGATGATGGCGTCATCATAGGTCAAAAATGGCGTCATATTTTTAGGGTACTTTTTCATTTTTTGGCGGGGGGGGGGCAATAAAACGGGGGGGGGGGGGGGCAAATTCTCCAATACAACGGGGGGGGGGGCATTTTCAGACTGTGCACAGGTCTGTACAATTTGGCTGAAAAAGAAGAAGCAGCTATTCCACTGAAACAAGCAAAGTTGCAAATGTACCAACAGCGCCAGTATACTGATACAGCACTAGTTCAAATTCAATTCAAACAAGAATTGTTTGGAGGAAGTGCGATTCATCAGCATCGGCAAGTGACAAAATCAAAAAATAGATCATGATGAGAGCTAAATAAGGGTTTATGAAGACCCATCAGTGCGATTCATTAGTATTGTAACAAAATATTTTAAGTTATGTTAAATAATTTAAGTATTTGGTGGTCTGTTTTATGTTAAAATAACACTTATTAATTAATTAGGGCTCACTTACGTTAAAGTTTTTACCCACTTACGTTAAATATTGAGCATTCATTGCAACATGCCAAGAGAAACAAAGGATGATCAAATTGCCAGACTGGAAGCTGAGAATGCGGACCTCCAGAGAAAGCTGATGGTTCTGGAGAAAAGATTTGCCAGGATGGAGGAAGAACGAGCTCCTGGTGTCAATACTGAGTTAGTGGCTGCCGATGATTGACAGTTATTTTAAGCGCATAAAGGTGCAAAGAGAACATGAGACAATGCTGGTTGTATCTGGCCTACCAGAGAGCGATTCCTACGAAGGGGAAAAAGAGAATGTGACTGAGTTATTAAAGACTCTTGACAGTGGCGATTAGGGCGAGGTCACTCCTGTTGAGTTTTTTGTATTGGAAGAGCTGGTCACAGGCCGGCAACCGGCCCAGGCTCCTAAAAATTAGGGTCTTCAACAAATACATCAGAAATAGAGCTGTACGTTCAGGAGGACGACTAAGAGGGGTCACTAAGTTTGATAAAGTTTATGTAAGACCGTCACTGAATGAGGAACAGCGAGTCTGTCAAAAGGAATTGCTTGGCAAACTTAGGCAGCTTAGAGAGCAGAACAAAAAGGTTTTGCTTCGGTATTCTGCTGATGGTGATCCCTTTTTGTTTGACATCACTCTCAAGGCTCCCCTAAGTGTTTCAAAATAGGAAATTATGCGACTTAATTATCACTGTAGTAAATTAAAGCTTTATACCTAGTATAAAAATTTTGTGTATGAATGCAAGAAGCCTTGCTAACTCCTTAGACGAGCTTGATGTTCTGATTTCAGGTGGTGATTCTAACTATAGTATTGTTGACATATGCTTTATTTGTGAAACATGGCTCACTGAAACAACTACTAATGAAATGATAATAGAGATAGAGAACCAAAAATAGAGAATTTAATGTTTATCAAAGGGATCAACAGCAGCGACGAGGAGGTGGAGTAGTCCTATTAATTAAAAATATTTTTAGAGTAGTTGAAGTTGAAATGGAGGAAAAGTAGGATGCAATAGAACTAGTAGCGGTTGACATTATTCTACAAAAGTTATTTAAACTGAGATTCATTGGTATTTACAGAGAACCTAGTACTAGCAAAGAAAAGGACAATCTAATATTTGAGCTAATCAGGAACTTAACAGAAAACTTTGTAGGAACCATTGTTTTTACTGAAGATTTCAATCTGCCAGGAGTAGATTGGTCTTTAAATAAAATAACTTCAAACACGCAAAATGAAAATAATTGGTTTGAGTTTCTTATTGAGCTAAGTATGTATCAGCTTGTTTCACAACCAACTCGTGGGAATAATTATCTGGATCTTTTTTTCACAAACGATAGAGAAATTTTCAATAATGTCACTGTTGCGCCCAGTTTTTGACAATCAGACCATGACACTATTTTATCTGAAATTAATCTTAAAATATTTGACAGTCCTAAAAAAACAAACTATCCCACCAATTAAAAGAGACTATGGGACATTTGTAAATGAAGACTTTGAAAAAGTTGAACTTTTTGGAAATTATTTTGCTCCTGTTTTTACTGATGATGATAACACTTTGCTAAATTTTAATCCACCAAATATTGGAAAGTTGGACAACGTGGTATTTACCACAAAAAGGTATTTAGGGCCCTAAAAAAGCTCCCAAACAAATTGTCTTGAACACCTGACTGTTTTTCAGCTTACTTTTTAAAACGCTTGGCTAAAGTTATTGCTGAACCTTTGGCAATAATCTTTCAAATGTCTTTTGATTTTGGAGAATTACCACTTGATTGGAAAATAGCTTTATTAAACTTACTTTCTAAAAAAGGCACCAAAAGCCTAAAAGAAAATTATCGTCTAATTTCACTTACATCTTTTTCTTGTAAACTAATGGAACAGCTTGTCAAAGAAGAACTTCTTGTCTTTTTCCATATCATTTTGTCAAGGTTTTAACATGTTTTTAACTTAAAACCATGTTGAAACCTTTTTAAGGCAAAAAGTTCTACAATAACACAGCTGTTGGAAACTTTTAATGAGTGGACGCAGGCACTACAAGATAAATTTCTAATTGATGTCATTTACTTGGATTTTGCCAAGGCCTTTGACACCGTGTCCAGACATGTGCACTGCCCCCCGGGGTTATAATGGGGGGGGGGCAATTCCAAAACGGGGAGGGGCACGGGGGAGCAACTTTTTTGAAACGGGGGGGGCAATAAAACAGGGGGGCAAGCAGGGGGGAAAGAAAAAAAAGAGAAAAAAAGGAGAAAAAAAAAGAAAAAAAGAAGGGAAAAGGGAAAAAAGGGACAAAAAAAGTGGAAATAAGGTAAAAATAGGTCTAAAATGGCTTAAAATACATTGAAATAGGCTAAAAACTGCAAAAAATTCGCGATGATGGCGTCATCATAGGTCAAAAATGGCGTCATATTTTTAGGGTACTTTTTCATTTTTTGGCGGGGGGGGGGGGGGGGGCAATAAAACGGGGGGGGCAAATCCTCCAATAAAACGGGGGGGGGGCATTTTCAGACCGTGCACAGGTCTGCCGTGTCACATCAAAAATTGTTATATAAGCTATTAAATAATAGAAATAGAGGGAAGGGTTGTGAATTTGAAGAAAAACGTTAAAAGAATATTTATAAGATTGATAGCAAATGTTGTAAAATATAATAAAAGTTTTTAAGGAAGAATTTTTAAGGAGCTTGGTAAAGATTAAGTACACCTTAAATATTTGTAAAGATTTGCATTAAAATGATATTAATTAAGTAATTAATAAGAAAATTAAAACTTTTTTAAAAAATAAAATTTTAAAAAACTAGTAAGCTGAGATGAAAAACAAGATGTTAAATTGTTTTGTTAAATTTTACAAAAGTAGGTTTTTGCTGAATTATAAATTAAATTAAATTAGTAGTAAAAATTATAGAATTATAAATTAATAAGTTATAAAAAAATTAATAAGTTATAAAAAATAGAGATAAAGATATTTTGGTTGTAAATATAGAAAATAATAATAAATTTAACGTAATGTAGTGGGTGAGAGTAAAACAATACCAGAGGGTGTGGGCAGTAGTTTAGAGGATGATAAACATAAAGTAAGATGTGGAAGGTAGATTAGGAACTGTTAAGTACAAACAAACTTTAAGAGGTGTAGAACGCAGGTGTAAGTAAAGAAATAGAGTTATAAATAATAATAAATATTCTTCTATAATTGGTAGTTTTGTTTGTAAAAGTAAAGATACTCTGGGAAGAATAGAAAGCAGGTAAAAAAGGGCTGATGAAATGAAACACCATAGTAGGTGTAGAAAGCAGGTTTGGAGGCTGATGAAATGAAACACCATGAAAGGTGTAGAAAGCAGGTTATGGGAATACTTAAGAGTTACATCTAGAAAAGTGTAAAATGTAGGTGGGAGTGGACTAGTGGGTTGAAAATAGTAAATAAAAACATTATGGTGTTTCTATTATAATATGTTGTTTCTGGTAAATTTTTAAAATGGATAAAAGAATTTTTAGTTGGGCGGGAAATTAAAGTTGTAATTAATAACTCAGTATCCAAATCATTTCCTGTAAAAAGTTCAGTTCCTCAGGGTTCTGTTTTAGGTCCATTTTTATTTTTGGTATACATTAATGATATTGTTGATTGTGTTAAGTTCTCACAAATTAGACTCTTTGCAGATGATATAAAGTTGTTTGTAAAATCTTCATCTAAAGATTATCACATTCAAACCTTGAGAGTTCAGCAAGATTTAGATAGAATACACAGCTGGTCACAAGACTGGCAATTGCAGTTATCTAATCACAAATGTGAAGTTCTTCATATTCGAAATCATAGCAAAGAGTTAATTTGTAAATATAAGCTTGGTAATAACGTACTTGCAACTACAGAATTGGTGCGTGACCTAGGTGTTTATATATCCCATGATATGAAATTCTCTAAACACTGTGAAATCACAGCAAAAAAAGCTATGTGGGTGACATCACTAATTTTTAGAACATTCAATTCAAACTCTAGAAATAATTTTCTCAGAGCATATAAGTCCTATGTTAGACCAATTCTGGAGTATGCTAGTGCAGTTTGGAACCCATATTTACAAAAGGATATAAACATTTTGGAAAAAGTGCAACAAAATTTCACTAGACGTTTGTTTTATAAATGCAAGTTGTTACCTGTTGGTTATGAACATAGACTGAATTACCTAGGTTTAGAAAGATTAAAGGATCAAAGAGACAAAATTGATTTATATGAGTGCTATAAAATTATACATTGCTTAAACAATTTGCAAGCCAATGATTTTTTTAAGTTTAACTTGCAGCCCACTCGTGGTCATCCATTTAAATTGACAATCGAAGACTGCCGAATTAATGCAAGGAAATTTTCTTTTGCAAATAGGGTGGTTACACCTTGGAACAATCTTCTCCCATCTCAAGTAACTGTCGATTCTTTGGATGCATTCAAGAAAAGTTTTAAAACTGACTTAAATAAGCGCTCTTTTTGAGCCTTTAAAGTCATATCAGATAGCTATGTTCATTGATAATTAGTTACAATTGTAATTCATATTGGCGGCAATTAAGTCGCAGATTTGATGTTGTTGATGAAAAAAAAAGGAAAAAAAATAGAAAAAGAGAAAAAAAAGAGAAAAAAAATACAATGAAATGATGAAAACAGTATGAATTAAACTATGCATAGACTATGCTCAGTATAAAATTAATTCTGTTATCTGATCATAGATAGAGAAAAATAAATTATGAATATAATTAAACTCCGAGTCACCAGATCCGATCCGGCCAGATCTGAAAATCCCGATCCGGTCGGGCCCTAATCTGATTATTAAATTAAAAATAAAAAAACAATAAAAATACTGAAGCTAAGAAGCTTTTAAAAGAATCCGTATAAAAACCCCATAGACGAATTCGGTACAGGTACTAAACGTGTACCAAAAATCGATTAGAGATTTTCACGCTACTAATCCTGAATAAAAACGTGTTTCTAGGTCAACTTTCACCTGAAGATTTCGATTTTAAACTTTAAAAACTGATTGAAACATGATTTTTAATAAACAATATTTTGGGTACACAATTTTTACTGTTAAGAAAAAAAATTAAATTAACCGCTAAATTAAAATAAAAATTTCCGTTTTAACATTGCTGGAAGTCCGAAGAATCAAAAAAATTACAAAAAAAAATATAAATTCGATAGTCGCATGGACCACCTAAAATATGGACAACAAACTTGTTGTTGCTTAAAAACCTAATTTAAGCTTATTTTTAATCGGATTTATTTTTCTTAAGCCTAAGCAAAGCCTAAAAATCAACCTAATATGTATTATGGGGCATTTTTGTTAAATTTATCCCATTTTTTAAATTTTAATTTTTTTCACGACTGAATTTTTAGACATTTTTAAGCGGTTGCATATATACAAAAGTGGTGAGGTTACCAGAAAAAAAGTCGAAATTTTTGGAAGTGCCAGACTCTCGGCAATCTAAAAAATATTCATTTATATTGGTTCAAGCACTATTAAAAAAAATTTATTAACAGTTTTAGCTAAAAATGTACTTTCAAAAAAAGGTGTTTTTATGGCTATAAAACACCATTTATTATCCTAAAGGGTAGTTTAATCACTTTGTAATGCCCAAAATTAAAATCGCAAGGTCAGAATTGGCCTAAAAGAACATGTTTTATAATTATGTTTGTTTAGTGGAATTCTCAAACTGATTTTTGGTTCACCTTTTAGTACTTGTACAGACCGACTCTGCCATGGGCCAGATTGTCCTCAAACTTTACAAAACCCCCTAAGGTAGTGTATATTTCCCATAAATATAATGCGTTTGCAATACTTCCTTTAAATTTTTGACACTTGGAAAATACAACAAACTATGATCATGATAATAAAATTTAGCTTGATTTTTTTGCGATTCAGGAAGAGATTAAAACATTTTACGTCTATAAAGTTAGCGCACGAAATTCGTGCGCGCACGAATTTCACACACCAATTTTGAGTCTGTATATTTTCAGTCGCGCGCACGAAAAAACGAATTTTGCACCCATCGCACATTAAGCACAGTACGTATATAAAGTTAACGCACGGAATTCCTGCGCGCACATAATAATAATAATAATAAGTTTTTCTGAAATTTTTTTAAAAAAATTTTGTAATAAATTTGGCCATATAAATAGTTTTAAAAATAAATTTTATGTATGCTACAGTATTTTGTTTTACGCAAACTGTAGAGAATACATTTATTATCTTCTTTCATCAAATTAATTCACAATATTTTTTTACTTATTTGTAAGCATTAGAATTGTAGTGAAATTTAATTTTTAAAATCCAAATACCCAAAAATTATATTTAAACAAACATGTTTTTTTTGTCCTAAAGTATTTTGAAAAACATGTGAAGCCTTTTAAATTAGGTTAAATACTCAAAAATCATTTTGGTTTTGTAAATATAGCAGATACGTTTTTTTTTTTTTTTTTTTATGTACGTGTTGACTTCGTTCAGTTACGTATTGTTACGCTATATTTAAACCAAACTGATTTTTGAGTATTTAACCTAATTTAAAAGGCTTCACATGTTTTTCAAAATACTTTAGGACAACAAAAATATGTTTGTTTTAAATATAATTTTTGGGTATTTGATTTTAAAAATTAAATTCCACTACAATTTTAATGCTTACAAATAAGTAAAAAAATATTGTGAATTAATTTGATGAAAGTAGATAATAGTAAATGTATCTCCACAGTTTGCGTAAAACAAAATACTGTAGCATACATAAAATTTATTTTTAAAACTATTTATATGGCCAAATTTATTACAAAATTTTTTTAAAAAAATTTCAGAAAAACTTATTATTATTATTATTATGTGCGCGCAGGAATTTCGTGCGTTAACTTTATATACGTACTGTGCTTAATGTGCGATGGGTGCAAAATTCGTTTTTTCGTGCGCGCGACTGAAAATATACAGGCTCAAAATTCGTGCGCGGAAATTCGTGCGCGCACGAATTTCGTGCGCTAACTTTATATACGTAAAAATGTTTTAATTTTTTCCTAAGTCCTAAAAAATCAAGCTAAATTTTATCATCATGATAAAAGTTTGTTGTATTTTCCAAGTGTCAAAATTTAAAGGAAGTATTGCAAACGCATTATATTTATGGGAAATATACACTACCTTAGGGGGTTTTGTAAAGTTTATGGGCATTCTGGCCCATGGGGAATTCGTCGGTACAAGTACTAAACGTGTACCAAAAATCAGTTTGAGAATTCCACTAAACAAACATAATTATAAAACATGTTTCTAGGTCAATTCTGACCTTGCGATTTTAATTTTGGGCATTACAAAGTGATTAAACT
Source organism: Microlaimidae sp. YZB2_3 (assembly GCA_030248175.1). NCBI lineage: Eukaryota > Metazoa > Nematoda > Chromadorea > Desmodorida > Microlaimidae > Microlaimidae sp. YZB2_3. The sequence goes on along the minus strand of JASAMX010004170.1, from coordinate 3,873 downwards.
ACCCTTTAGGATAATAAATGGTGTTTTATAGCCAAAAAAGACCTTTTTTTGAAAGTACATTTTATGCTGTTAAGAAATTTTTTTTAATAGTGCTTTAACCAATATAAATGAATATTTTTTAGATTGCCGAGAGTCTGGCGGTTCCAAAAATTTGACTTTTTTTCTGGTCCTCACCACTTTTGTATAGCAACCGCTTAAAAATGTCTAAAAATTCAGTCGTGAAAAAAATTAAAATTTAAAAAATGGGATAATTTAATAAAAATGCCCCATAATACATATTAGGTTGATTTTTAGGCTTTGCTTAGGCTTAGAAAAAATAAATCCGATTAAAAATAAGCTTAAATTAGGTTTTTAAGCAACAACAAGTTTGTTGTCCATATTTTAGGTGGTCCATGCGACTATCGAATTTATATTTTTTTTGTAATTTTTTAGATTCTTCGGACTTCCAGCAATGTTAAAACGAAATTTTTATTTTAATTTAGCGGTTAATTTAATTTTTTTCTTAACAGTAAAAATTGTGTACCCAAAATATTGTTTATTAAAAATCATGTTTCAATCAGTTTTTAAAGTTTAAAATCGAAATCTTCAGGTCAGAATTGACCTAGAAACATGTTTTTATTCAGTATTTGTAGCTTGAAAATCTCTAATCGATTTTTGGTACACGTTTAGTACCTGTACCGAATTCGTCTATGGGGTTTTTATACGGATTCTTTTAAAAGCTTCTTAGCTTCAGTATTTTTATTGTTTTTTTATTTTTAATTTAATAATCAGATTAGGGCCCGACCGGATCGGGATTTTCAGATCTGGCCGGATCGGATCTGGTGACTCGGAGTTCATAGGCACCGACCCGACGCCGGGGGGGGGGGGGCCACACCCCGGGGGGAGGGCCCCAGGGGGGCACACCCCGGGTTTTTTGAAAAAAGGAGGGGGGGTGGTCACACCCGGGTCCATTTTTTTGACCAAAAGACAATTTTTTGACGAAATTTGACACTTTTTTTGCCTTTTTTGGGAATTCTGGGGAGGGGGGGGGGAGGGGGGGGGGCCAAAGGGGGGGGGGGGGGGGGGGGTTAGGGGGGGAGGAGGGGGGGGGGGGGAGGGGACAGGGACGGGGGGGGGGGGGGGGACGGTGGCGCCCGGGGGGGGGGGGGGGGTGCCCCCCCCCCACCCCCCTTCGGTGACCTATGTCGGAGTTTAATTATATTCATAATTTATTTTTCTCTATCTATGATCAGATAACAGAATTAATTTTATACTAAGCATAGTCTATGCATAGTTTAATTCATACTGTTTTCATCATTTCATTGTATTTTTTTTCTCTTTTTTTTTCTCTTTTTCTATTTTTTTTTCCTTTTTTTTCATCAACAACATCAAATCTGCGACTTAATTGCCGCCAATATGAATTACAATTGTAACTAATTATCAATGAACATAGCTATCTGATATGACTTTAAAGGCTCAAAAAGAGCGCTTATTTAAGTCAGTTTTAAAACTTTTCTTGAATGCATCCAAAGAATCGACAGTTACTTGAGATGGGAGTAGATTGTTCCAAGGTGTAACCACCCTATTTGCAAAAGAAAATTTCCTTGCATTAATTCGGCAGTCTTCGATTGTCAATTTAAATGGATGACCACGAGTGGGCTGCAAGTTAAACTTAAAAAAATCATTGGCTTGCAAATTGTTTAAGCAATGTATAATTTTATAGCACTCATATAAATCAATTTTGTCTCTTTGATCCTTTAATCTTTCTAAACCTAGGTAATTCAGTCTATGTTCATAACCAACAGGTAACAACTTGCATTTATAAAACAAACGTCTAGTGAAATTTTGTTGCACTTTTTCCAAAATGTTTATATCCTTTTGTAAATATGGGTTCCAAACTGCACTAGCATACTCCAGAATTGGTCTAACATAGGACTTATATGCTCTGAGAAAATTATTTCTAGAGTTTGAATTGAATGTTCTAAAAATTAGTGATGTCACCCACATAGCTTTTTTTGCTGTGATTTCACAGTGTTTAGAGAATTTCATATCATGGGATATATAAACACCTAGGTCACGCACCAATTCTGTAGTTGCAAGTACGTTATTACCAAGCTTATATTTACAAATTAACTCTTTGCTATGATTTCGAATATGAAGAACTTCACATTTGTGATTAGATAACTGCAATTGCCAGTCTTGTGACCAGCTGTGTATTCTATCTAAATCTTGCTGAACTCTCAAGGTTTGAATGTGATAATCTTTAGATGAAGATTTTACAAACAACTTTATATCATCTGCAAAGAGTCTAATTTGTGAGAACTTAACACAATCAACAATATCATTAATGTATACCAAAAATAAAAATGGACCTAAAACAGAACCCTGAGGAACTGAACTTTTTACAGGAAATGATTTGGATACTGAGTTATTAATTACAACTTTAATTTCCCGCCCAACTAAAAATTCTTTTATCCATTTTAAAAATTTACCAGAAACAACATATTATAATAGAAACACCATAATGTTTTTATTTACTATTTTCAACCCACTAGTCCACTCCCACCTACATTTTACACTTTTCTAGATGTAACTCTTAAGTATTCCCATAACCTGCTTTCTACACCTTTCATGGTGTTTCATTTCATCAGCCTCCAAACCTGCTTTCTACACCTACTATGGTGTTTCATTTCATCAGCCTTTTTTACCTGCTTTCTATTCTTCCCAGAGTATCTTTTTACAAACAAAACTACCAATTATAGAAGAATATTTATTATTATTTATAACTCTATTTCTTTACTTACACCTGCGTTCTACACCTCTTAAAGTTTGTTTGTACTTAACAGTTCCTAATCTACCTTCCACATCTTACTTTATGTTTATCATCCTCTAAACTACTGCCCACACCCTCTGGTATTGTTTTACTCTCACCCACTACATTACATTAAATTTATTATTATTTTCTATATTTACAACCAAAATATTTTTATCTCTATTTTTATATAACTTATTAATTTTTTTTATAGCTTATTAATTTATAATTCTATAATTTTTACTACTAATTTAATTTAATTTATAATTCAGCAAAAACCTACTTTTGTAAAATTTAACAAAACAATTTAACATCTTGTTTTTCATCTTAGCTTACTAGTTTTTTAAAATTTTATTTTTTAAAAAAGTTTTAATTTTCTTATTAATTACTTAATTAATATCATTTTAATGCAAATCTTTACAAATATTTAAGGTGTACTTAATCTTTACCAAGCTCCTTAAAAATTCTTCCTTAAAAACTTTTATTATATTTTACAACATTTGCTATCAATCTTATAAATATTCTTTTAACGTTTTTCTTCAAATTCACCAACCCTTTCCCTCTATTTCTATTATTTAATAGCTTATATAACAATTTTTGATGTGACACGGCAGACCTGTGCACGGTCTGAAATGCCCCCCCCCGTTTTATTGGAGGATTGCCCCCGTTTTATCCCCCCCCCCCGCCAAAAAATAAAAAGTACCCTAAAAATATGACGCCATTTTTGACCTATGATGACGCCCTCATCGCGAATTTTTTGCAGTTTTAGCCTATTTCAATGTATTTTAAGCCATTTTAGACCTATTTACCTTATTTCCGCTTTTTTTGTCCCTTTTTCCCTTTTCCCTTCTTTTTTTCTTCTTTTTTCTTTTTTTCTCTTTTTTTTTCTTCGCCCCTGCTTGCCCCTCCACGTTTTATTGCCCCCCCCCCCGTTTTCAAAAATAGTTTCCCCGTCCCCCCGTTTTGGAATCGCCCCCCCCCTTAACCCGGGGGGGCCGTGCACATGTCTGGACACGGTGTCAAAGGCCTTGGCAAAATCCAAGTAAATGACATCAATTAGAAATTTATCTTGTCATGCCTGC
>JASAMX010004167.1:0-10998 GCA_030248175.1 Microlaimidae sp. YZB2_3 | reverse complement strand
CCAAATTCTGAGAAGGGGGGTTTAACCCCCCCCCCACTCAGAAGTGGGAGGGAGAGAAAAGGTTAATCCCCCAGTTTTTGGAAAAATAAAAGAAAAAAATGTCTTTAAAATGACTTTTAACTGATCCTATAGAAAGTCACTGGGGTTCCCACTGCTCCAAGAACTCATAATTTTCAAAATGGTATTATATTCAAAATGGTCCGGACCTCCTAATATTCAAAATGGTCCGGACCTCCTTTGGGATCATAGGTGGGCAGAGGGGGGTTATAGGGTTAATCCCTCCTAAAATCCTGATTATAGCTAACACCCCACTGTTATAGCTGACACCCCCACCCCCTAAAATTTGGAGGGTCCAAGTACTAAAAACGCTAAAAATGGGGAATTTGAGGTATACCTCAAAAATTTTTTGGGACACCCCCCCCCAATTTCTGGGGGTCGGGTATACCCCCCAAATTTGGGAGGTTGCCCACTTATGCCTGGGAGGGACCCATTTCTCCCTTTGAGAATTCAAAATGCGATTTACCCATAAATGAACAAAGGGGGGTAGGGTAGGGTGGGGTCCACCCCCCTAGCCTCGAAATTTTGGGCCCCCTACAAAAAATCCAGGGGGCCCCCTCCCCCCAAATTTTCGAATTTTTTACCCCTGAACCTCTCCATATTTTGAGATCTAATCCTCCCCCCTCCCCTCTCGAGAAAATTTTAAGTACTTTTTCATACTAAATTTTCTTCCAAAAACATATTTTTAACACAAATTCATGTTTTTACACCCTTTTTATACCTAAATATCGCTTTTTATTCAATAAAATGTAGTATATCCTATAAAAAACTATTATTACACATTTACTGGTTTACAAGTATTTTGTTTCGGATATTGGACCCCACCTGGACCTGACTCCGCTCTAGGTTGCAAAATCTTACACGCCGGGTCAACCCCCCCTAGAAAGCTAGGGGAGGGTTTGTTGCGCCCTCTAGGACACCCCCCCCCCAGATTTTGAAATATCATTTACCCGGGGTAAGCACCCCCCTAGCTTTTTGAATGTGTTTATCTAACAACTAATATTGGTCTTGTTTTAAAAACAATGTTTCATGTATTTTTTTTTACAAATTTCTACTATTTTCTTAATTTATACAAAAATTTTTAAACAAAATGGAGTGGTAAAGATTTGTTTTGGTGTTTACTAAAATAGATCTTCTGGATCAGGAAAAAGATCTATTTCAGCAAATGTGGGGAATGAATGTTCCTATGAAGGATCTATTATTCTGCTGCACACCACAAAAAATGAGGAATGTTTCAGTGCCCAACAGGATAAATCTTTTGAAGAGAAGAAAAATTTATGGGAAGATTTATTCTGCAAAATCGGCATCGGCTTTGCTGAAATATCGGCGGTGCATTTGTACTTCTATTTTAATGTAATTTTTAAAGTTTTAATTTCCTTTCAGGTACGAGTCCGGGTCGAACAAGCCATCGGAATTTTAAAAGGGAAATGGCCCATTTTAAAATACTGCAGGTTATGCCCAGCTAAGGTACCTATAATTTACTAATATAAAGTTTAAAAAATAGGCTGACATGACATTAATGAAAACGATAACCGGTGTTGGGCACAGGTGAGCACGATCCCGGCAGCTATAGGGTGGTTGTTAACCGGGGTAAATTACATAGATGAACACGGCCAAAAAGCCAGAGGGGGGTGTTTACCCCGGGTAAATGACATTTCAAAATCTAGGAGGGGGGACCTAAGGGGGGTCGAACCCCCTAGCGTTCTAGGTGGGGTCGACCCAGGGTGGAAGATTTTGAAACCTAGAGGGGGGTCAGGTGGGGTCCGATTTCCGAAGCAAAACACTTTTAAACCAATAAAGGTTTAATAATAGTTTTTTTATAAAATAATACTACTTTGTATTGAATAAAAAACGATATTCAGGTATAAAAAGGGTGTAAAAACATGAATTTGTGTAAAAAATTCACGTTTTTGGAAGAAAATTTAGTATAAAAAAAGTACTTAAAATTTTCTCGAGAGGGGAGGGGGGGGGGGTGGTCAGATTTCAAAATCTAGAGGGGGGTCAGGGGTAAAAAATTTGAAAATTTGGGGGGAGGGGAGGGCCCCCTCTGGATTTTTTTCTAGGGGCCCCAAAATTTCGAGGCTAGGGGGGTTGAACCCCACCCTAACCCCTCCCCCCTTGTTCATCTATGGGTAAATAGCATTTCGAATTCTCGGAGGGGGGAATGGGTCCCTCCCAGGCATAAATGGGCAACCTCCCGAATTTTTTTTTTTGGGGGGGGGGGTATACCTGACCCCCAGAAATTCGGGGGGTTGGGTGTACCAAAAATTTTTTGAGGTATACCTCAAATTCCCCATTTTTAGCGTTTTTAGTACTTGGACCCTCCAAATTTTAGGGGGTGGGAGTGTCGGCTATAATCGGGATTTTCGGAGGGGTTAACCGTATAACTTCCCCCCCCCTCTGCCCAACTATGATCCTAAAGGAGGTCCGGACCATTTTGAATATTAGGAGGTCCGGACCATTTTGAATATAATACCATTTTGAAAATTAGGAGTTCTTGGAGCAGTGGAAGGAAACCCCGGTGACTTTCTATAGGATCAGTTAGAAGTCATTTTAAAGACACTTTTTTTTTCTTCATTTTTTCAAAATTGGGGGGTTAACCTTTTCTCTCCCTCCCACTTCTGAGTGGGGGTGGGGGGTTAAACCCCCCTTCTCAGAATTTGGGGGGGTTAAACCCCCCTTTTCAGAATTGGGGGGGGGTTAACCCCCACAACCCCCTCCCCGTGCCCATGTATGCACATAGATGAACACAGTCAAAAAGCTAGGGGGAGTGTTTACCCTGGACAAATGACATTTTAAAATCTAGGAGGGGGGGGGGGGGTCGAGCCCCCCCGTAGCTTTCTAGGGCAGGTCGACCCGGGGTGTAAGATTTTGAAACCTAGAGGGGGGTCAGGTACAGCTGGGGTCCAATTTCCGAAACAAAATACTTTTAAACCATTAAATGTTTAATAATAGTTTTTTATAAGATAATACTACATTTTAATTAATAAAAAGCGATATTTAGGTATAAAAAGGGTGTAAATACATGAACTTGTGTTAAAAATTCACGTTTTTGGAAGAAAATTTAGTATAAAAAAGTACTTAAAATTTGCTTGAGAGGGGAGGGTTAAATTTCAAAATCTAGAGGGGGTCAGGGGTAAAAAATTCGAAAATTTGGGGGGAGGGGGGCCCTGGATTTTTTGTAGGGGGGCCGAAATTTCGAGGCTAGGGGGGTGGGACCCCACCCTACACCTCCCCTGGTTCATCTATGCATATACAGGTTGCATAATTTTCGTTACAATATGTATTTTTGGGGATACCTTAAAACGTGGGGCCAGTCTTCCCAAACTATATATTGATTTGTAACAATTTTTTAGGTGTCTGCCATAGCCACCGCCTGCTCCGTCCTCCACAATCTGTCCATAGATTTTTATGGCGTGACAGATGTGGATTTAGAACAACTTGATCTCAATGTACAGCAAGACGCCGAGGCAGTAGTTCAACAGCAAAATTTAGCTGCTAATGGCCTGGCGTTTCGTGAACACGTCGTGGAAACCTATTTTTCCTAGTTCAACTGTTTTAATCTTAATTCTTTTGGTTTTTTTAAGTAGATTCTAATTGCTCAGTTTTTTTATAAAAAGTAAAAACAAAATGATCGACTTCTATTAAAAATTATAATATAACGAATATTGTGCAACTCTTAAAAAAAGTTGTGTCAATTGATTCTGTTACAATAATATAATGGGTATGACAGTTGGGGCGGAAGTTAACGTTCACCCATCCCTAATTTTGAAACGAAAAAAACTTTTAAATCACTTTACTTCCAAATAGTGTTTTGAAGCCAAGAAAACAATCAAAAATGCAATAAAACGAGTTTTTTACCCAAATTTAGCGTTTTCGAACTATTATTTTCAAAATCGGAAAACGATATAGTTAAAATGCACTCCAACAAAAGATACGGGTAAAATGTGATTGCCCCTCAAATCCAGATTTGATACTCCCCCACCCTCGACTAACTTGTTCATCAGTATAATGGCCTATTGCTATTATAATAGTATACACTGACTTAATTTTTACATAGAAGTTACATTTTTTGTTATATTTTTGCTTTTATAATTCAAAAATAGGCTTCCACGTCGTCTCTTTTCACAAAAATTTTTGTTATATATTTTGATTTGTTTTGATATTTTTTATAATTTTTATTATTTTTTATAATTGTTTGATGATATTATTGGCTTGCTAAAGTACAGTAACTATGCTTAATGAAGCAGTTAATCATGGTATGGACTTGTTAACAAATTTTAGGATTGTGACCTTGGTCCAAAGATATGTTCTTTCTTTAATATTGGAAAAGACCAAATTTTTTATGAACAAAATTTATTCCTTTAAAAAAACCACCTACAAAATGTTGTAAAAACTTTTCAACAAAAAACAAATCTTCAATAAAAGTTCATAAAAAATACCACAGTTAAGGAACTAAACAATTTATATAAAAATGTTTTAAACTATAATTTTTCAACTAAAGCATTACAATAAATCGTCAGTTTGTTTAAAAATCAAGTTCATAATAAATCGATTGCACATTCATTTAAACATTATCACGAAATACCTGTCATATCACAATGTTATTATTAATTTATAAGGAAAAAGTAAAACAATAAAATTTTTAAGATTAATATTTTTATTTGTCTAAAAATTATTTGTCTAAAAATTTGTTTGTAAACCAATATTTTAAACAGCTTTTAAACTCATTGAACAGAGTTTTCAAATCTAAAATAGCTAAAAACAAATTTTATAATAAAATAATTATTAGATTATGCATTTAACAATTCCCATGCTAATCTTTTTTCAGTTACTATGATGAAACTTTTGAACTGTTGCGGTGAGACCTTTGTTTCACAATAGTTGTGTCCTCAAGTTTGGTTAACTATTGCGGTGTGTAAACTTCACTAAAAATTTTACCATTCACTTAGGTTGTATGCTGAAATTAAATTTATTACTAATATACAGCTTTAATAATAGGTGCCTAGGGGCAGACCTGTGGAAGGGGTGGCAATAAAGCGGGGAGGATAAGCAGAGGAGAAAGGGAAAAAAGAGAGAAAAAAGAGAAAAAAAGAACAAAAAAAGGACAAAAAAGGCTAAAAACATTTTATTTTTGTTTTTCTGAATTTATATTTGAAAAAAAATAATTTTTTTTCTCAAAATTCAAAAAAATTCAAAAAACGTTGGTGTAGGTATCCCAAATTTGTAAGGGTGGTGGCGGCGGGGGTGTTCAGATTGTTTTTGGGTTTACCTCAAACACTCCTTGTTGCAAATTTAGTACTAGAGGGAAACCCCCAAAGTGTCAGCAATGGTGCCCCTGTTAAATTTAAGAGGGTTGTCAGCATTAATGGGGATTTTTTATGGCGGGGGTTATAAGCCTCTCTGTCCAGCTATGGGGGTGAAAAAGGGAACCTTTGTTTTTTTAGGAGGGTGGGGGAGGTCCAAAATTTTAGCTCTAGGGGAGTAGGTGACCCTTCTGTATCCCGCAAACAGCTATTAAAACCTCTAATTCCCCAAATTTAGGAGGCTGGCAACCTTTAGGATAAACCTTTTTAATTTGCTCATTCAATAGGCCCCAATTATATAAAATTCATTAAAATGTGATACATAGGAATTAATAAGGCAACATTTAAATATGATATCATAGTGGTTAGATGAAAATACTAGCACAATAAAAACAAAGGAAAGGATTCACCACAGTGTTACAAAAGTTTCACCAGCAATCACAGAAACAGGTTAAGACATTAAATTTAAGACCTCTTCACTTGAAATATCCTTAGCTCTTAAACCATAATAATACATCTTAGTAAGAACATCACATCTTGGTAAGAACATCGCTAAATCTAGAAATCACACAAATTATGCTGTAGTCGCTGATTGGACATTGTATAACACATTTAGTTATATATATATATTCTGTAGCGCATATAGGGGGGGTGGGGGGGGCGACCATCCCCCCTTTTGGCTGTTTCCATACTTAGAGGGGGAGGCGCCCCCCCCCTCCCGGCTGGCGAAGCCAGCCATTTTTTGTAAGGGTCCCCCCTTGACTTTTTTTATCTTCAGGTTATAAAAATGTAGTGCATTTTAAGTGCTTAAAATTAAACAAAAATTTTCCCCACTTTGCGGGAAGGTAAACTCTGCAATGTAGATTTCTTTTTTTATATTCAACCACACCTTTTGCTCATAAGTTACAAACCCCTTGCAGTTATGCATGTATTTTTAAATATATTTATTAGGCAATTATTTATGTTTAAATAAGGTTGTAATAGAATTAAGCAACAAACAAATTGCTTAGAAATTAGGTTATTAAAACAAAAGTAAACCTACAGCAATATGATTGGCTGGAGACATTTTTCAAGCAATTTTTAGTGCATATTTTAAAAAATTTTGCCTCGGCCAGCTGGGAGAACACCCTCTAGACCCCAGACCGTGAAGGGTCTGATATATATATATATAATCATTATTTATGTCTCTGCCCTTACTTAGAAATTTAATACATACTCCACATTCTTGACATAAATTTTTAGTTTTGTCCTTTTAAAGAACTTCTGCTATTTTCAATTTTTAAAACCTATATTTTTAAAAAATGACGCAGTTTTGTGTATTATGCCAACCCAGTGGCGTGCCCTGGACTTAATTTTTTTTGTCCCCCCCCCAGAGCCCCCTTAAGGTCCCCTGGGTGAGATAATTTTTAATTTAAGGCACTAAAATACACTGGAAATTTTATTTTCAGATGATACTTTTACAAAATTTAAGGTTTTTTTGTGCCTACATATTTTAAACATGTGTTTAAAACGTTAATAAAAGAATAATAGTGTTCATAGTAGTTTTATTAAACATGTAGTATGCCTTAACTACTGAACAGGATAATAGAGTTAAAATGAAAAAAACTAAGATAAATTGTCAATTTAAACTACCCACGTAGTGGGGAGACTTTGGTTTTTTTGACTATTAATATGCTTTTCAAAGGCATCAAAAATTTTTTGTCTTCCAAAATTTAAAAACCGTAAGGGACCCCCCTCATGGAAAAAATACGGCTTTGCTGGATTTTGGGAAAGGGGAAAGCAGCCGCCTCCCCCCCCCCCGCTTGGCACGCCACTGTGCTAACGCACCTAAGGTACACCTAAGGTCCTTTACACAATTATACACATACATAAATACGAAATTTTCAACTATGGAAGTATCAACTTTTAAAACTTTAAAGGTTTTTTTCAAATTTTAACAATTTTCACTCCAAAATATGTAACATTTTTAACAGTAAAATTTTTAGCACGTTGATCTCAAGAAACTACGAGCTTCCTTAAGAAACACCTCTGCTTCTTGATATACTCTCATTTGAATGTCCAGCAAATCCCGTTGCTTTAAAAGAACTTGATATGCAAGATTTTCATCTGTAAACTTTTTGCTGAAACTGTCAGCAACAGTTTTGGCTTTTTTCTAAATAATAAATAAAAATAGTAAAATTTATGGATAAATAAATATCAATAGATAAATTTTCAATAGATTTTCACTTACTTTTTTAAAAGCGGCACTCTTAAGGTCTCTCCGGACAGTTTTTATTGCAGGGCGTTCAGTAGTAAACCAATTGCAATAAAGAGCAAAAATTACCCATTTTTATTTACACACGATTTATTTTTGAATTTTTATACTTATAGAGTATAATAATATTTTAAGATATTCAAATGACAAAAATTTGACTAATTGACGAAAAGCAGCCAAAATTTGGGGGGTCGGGTATACCCCCCGAAATCAGAGAGGCTCCCCACCCACCTACAACCCCCCTGGTTACACGCTTTTTTATTAATTTATTATTTAAAAGTTCAAGCAATTTTTAGTTGAATTTTGTTTTTTTTATGCTTTTTTTTCATTTGTCCTTCTTGTGCAATTTCCACATTAAAAAAAACCCTTCCTTTGGGAAGGCGGAGAGTGGGTGGGGGTCACTGTACAGGTTCTGGAATGGATTATTAAATATAACATGAATATGTTTTATAATAAAACCTGAATATCTGAATAGTACCTGATTATTTCTGCTGACTAATTTTGGCTGCTTAAATTTGGGCCGAGTTTTTTCTATTCCTAAAAAAATTATAATATTTTTTTAAATTTACCTTAGGATCATATATGGACAAGTTGGTCCAAAGTGGGGGGAGGAGGGGAGGGGGTTACCCCAAATTAGGGAAAAGGGAGGTTTAAAATCCGAGAAATGCAAAATATCCATATTGTTGTTTTTGAGTGCATTTTACCCATATCTTTTTCGATTTTAAAGAAAAAATAGGTAAAAAACGCTAATTTTAGGTCAAAAAGCCCTTTTTATTGCATTTTTGAACTTTTTACTGTTTAAAACATTTATTTTGACCTCAAAACCTGCAAAAAAACCTCAAAACCTTCCAAAAAGCAGCATTAAGTGCAAAGAAAGTCGCATATTTTTTAAGCAAAAAAACCAATACTGTGTTACAAATAGTAACACAACGTTAGTTAGCGGGATAACTAGTACAAAATGGCGGATTTTTGTTAGAAAAGTTGGACAAAGTGCAACTTTTTAACCAAAATTCTGTTCAGACTATTTCTTGCTAGATTTTCCTAAGTAAGAGCAGGTCTAATAACGCTGATTTTAAATTTAATAACAATAATTTTTTTTAAAAATAAGCGCAAAAAGTTAGTAGTAACACCCCACCTTTGTCTCCAAACCTAAGACTGACACGTGCATCTATAGATACCTTGCCTATCTAACCCCTGAATGCAATTTTGAAATGCAATCACTTAACAAAAATGATAAAACCATGAGCGCAAAAAGAAAAATAAAAAAACAAAACCAACCTTCGCCTCCGTCTGACTCAGACGTCCGTCTGTGGTCATCCTGCTTATCTGGGCCTAGACCAGTATCTTTTTGGTATAATCTGCAGCTGCAGGGTCCATTTGCAGATTTGCGGCCACCACTTCCAAAATGGTTTACGGCTAAAAATCGAACATTTTTTAATGTAACAAGTAACAACTCCTGTCCTGATAATCTTAGATGTTTTGGGTCACGCAGGCAAAGGGGGTCTAATCTAAAACTTACGTTTTTATCTTTACCTTGGTTACATAGGTCACCGACCTTCGACGGCTCAGGGGGGGGGGGGTCCACACCCCGGGGTGTGGAGGTTTTTTTGCTCCAGGGGGGGGGGTCACACCCCGGGGTGTTTTTTTGAAAAAAAGCAGGGGGGGTGGTCACACCCGGGGTGTTTTTTTATTGAACAAAATTGACAATTTTTTGACGAAATTTGACCATTTTTTAAGCATTTTTTGGGATTGTCTGGTGGGGGGGGGGGTGGTCAAACTTGGGCCTTCGGGGGGGGGTCTGGGGTTCAAGGGGTCGATTGGGGGGGGGGTCAAAAATGGGCCTTAGGGGGGGGGATAGGTCTCAGAGGCCATAGGGGGGGGGGGGGGTGACCCCCCCAACCCCACCCGTCGGTGACCTATGCTTGGTTATCTAAGCCATGAACGCTAATTTAAACTTCAATTACAATAATATTCAACAAAAATGATAATACACTAAGGACAAATAGAAAAATTAAAAAAACACAAAACCAACTTTTGTGTCTGAAGTCAGACTCAGACATTTGCCGGTCGTCACCCTGCTCATCTAGGCCTTGATCAGTTATTCCTTGAAATATTTCATAGGGTTCATTTCCAGATTTGTGACCACTAGTTTCGAAATCATTTACTGCTAAAAAAATCAAAAATTCTTTAGTGTGTTTTGGTCACACACGCAAGGGGCAGGGGTCCAATCTAGGACTGACGCCTCCATCTTAACATTGGTCATCTAAGCAGTTAACACCAATTTAAAATTCAACTATAATAATATTTTAACAAAAATAATAAAACAAAACAAAAGCAAAAGAATAAAAAGCACAAAAGCAACCTTTGCGTCTCAAGTCAGAATCAGACGTCTGTTTGTAGTCACCCTGCTTATCTGGGCCTTGATTAGTTCTTTTTTGAAATAAATTGTACATTCTGTTTGCAGAATTCTATAAATTAAAACATGGAATATTTTGTTTTTGTTAATGCGGGCCGGCTACAGGATTTTAGCCCTGTCTTACCGTCCAAAAAGCCTAGTGGATCAACACTATACTTCAGTTATTGCGACGAGGTTGAGTTTTATTCAACTCTCATGCATAACAATAGAAGAACATTTGATCACTATAACTTTTTGGCTGGAAGCCCCAACCACATAGGGATTTGTGAGAAGTGTGGCCAATGTAACATGAGCAAAAAAAAATATTTTTTTATTAGACTAAAATTATGAGAGGGGGATTTAACAGACAATGACATAATTTAGTGTAAAGGAATGCCAATTATATTTAAATGACAAAGGAGAAGAAAAAAAACCCGGAACCAGTGCAAGGTAAAGGGTTGTAAAAGTGGAATATGTTTGTGCGGTTAGGAATACAATATGTTTGACATAAAGCTGAGCAAAATTTATGTATGTATATAGAGTGCCGTACTATAACGAGTTACATAACGCCCACTAATTAAGATAGCGTGAAAATAAATGATACTCTGCACCGTGTTAATAAACAAAAAAAATAAAAATAAAACAAAGCGTTTGATCCGTCTTTCGTCCAGCTCTTCTGGCACATGAATATTTTAAATTATATAAAATATTTGACAGTATTATGTAGAAAAATTATCTCATTGGTAAAAAAGGGTTTAATTCCTGTACATACACTGACATGGAAAAGAGGAGTAAAATTAACTAGGGAGTTGTAAATAAGTTTTTCCATCAAAAAATCTCAAAATTCCTGATTGTACTGTTTTTTGACTTTAAAAAACAGTAGGAGCATAGGTGGGCAGGGGGGGGGTTGGGTTATCTACCCCCAAATCCAAATCCCAATTATAGCTGACATCCCCCTTAAATTTGGGGGTAAATTCGACTGGGTC
>JASAMX010004165.1:0-16789 GCA_030248175.1 Microlaimidae sp. YZB2_3 | reverse complement strand
TTTCCAAAACTACAATTAATGGTGGTTAAAAACAATTTCTACCTTATATAGACCTGTGCACGGTCTGGAAATGCCCCCCCCCGCATTATTAAAGGATTTACCCCCCCGTTTTATTCCCCCCCCCCGCCAAAAAATAAAAAAGTACCCTAAAATTATGACGCCATTTGTGACCTATGATGACGCCATCATCGTGAATTTTTTGTGGTTTTTAGCCTATTTCAATGTATTTTAAGCCATTTTAGACCTATTTTTACCTTGTTTTCGCTTTTTTTCTCCTTTTTTTTTCTCTTTTGCCTTCTTTTTTCTTTTTTTTTTCTTCTTATTTTCTTTTTTTTTCTCCCCTGCTTGCCCCCACCCGTTTTATTGCCCCACCCCATTTCAAAAAAGTTGCCCCCACGTTCCCCTTCCCCGCAACAAAACCCCGGGGGGAGGGGCCGAGCACAGATCTGCTACCTTCTAGGAAGTTCTAAACTAAGACAAAAAAATAAAAACTAAAATTGGCATAAATAAAAAATATATCTATAATAGAATGTTGGACGATTCATTTGTAACCGATGATTATTAATTTTATTGTTTCATTGAATAACATAAACATTTTGGAAAACTTTGCTGAGATGTATATATTTCATGTAATTTTTTCCTTCCCTTGTAAAAAGTTATAATTAATGTTCCCATAAAATGTGTAATATTTCAGATGCCCAAGTCGAAAATATTACGCAAAAGCGTTGACTATATCAAGCTGATGAAGAAAATGAACGAGAATCTACGTCAAGAGAACGAAAGCCTCCGACAGGCTCTCGGACTCAAAAAGGGGGAGTCCGTTTCGTCCCCCGCCTCCTCGTACAGTCCGGTCTCAGCAGGGGATAGGAGTGACGTTAGCTCACCCGGCAGTGTAAGTTCCTTTTTTTAAGTCCTCCTGAATTAAACTGGATCGTCTTCTAAGACCCAGTCCTAAGACGCATCTCTAAGACTCCTTAGATCTTCCCTCCTGTCCCCACCTTGATGAAGCTATTCTCCTCCATTCACTGTTTTTGACCCCCCCCCCCCTAACTTACTAACCATCGGCGGACATGGCTTCCCCTTTTTAACAATTTTTTCGGAAACTTTATTTTTGAATAAATAAAACATAAAAACAAAATGTTTTAATTGTTTCCTAAGCCTAAGCAAAGCCTTTAAGCAATCAAGCTAAAATTTATTATTTTAAACTTTACTAGTGAATTTGAAAGGTTAAAACTTGATACAAAGAAACAGAGAACCCCCTTCCCCCTAAGACCCTCTGCGACTCGAGTTTCCTTGGGTGGTGGTTTTTTAAAAACCACACCCTAGGGTATGTCTCCCAACTGCCAAAAATTTCAACGCCCTACCGTAAACCTCCCCCTGGGCCCGGTCTGAAAATGCCCCCCCCCCCCCGTTTTATTGGAGGATTTGCCCCCCGTTTTTATCGCCCCCCCCCCCCCCGCCAAAAAATGAAAAAGTACCCTAAAAATATGACGCCATTTTTTACCTATGATGACGCCATCATCGCGAATTTTTTGCAGTTTTAGCCTATTTCAATGTATTTTAAGCCATTTTGGACCTATTTTTACCTTATTTCCGCTTTTTTGTCCTCTTTTTTCCCTTTTCCCTTCTTTTTTTCTCTTTTTTTCCTCCTTTTTTTTCTCTTTTCCTTTCTCCCCTCTCTCCTGCTTTATTGCCCCCCCTCTTTCTTCCCCCCCTTTCAAAAAAGTTGCCCCCCGTGCCCCCCCCCCCCCGTTTTGGTATGCCCCCCCCCGTTTTAACCCCGGGGGGCAGTGCACATGTCTGGTAAACCTCCCCCCTCCCCGCTCCCTTGTTACCTCCCTCCCTGGTACGAGATAAACGATTACATAGCTCGTCTGCAGAATTTTGTCGTTCTTTTCTTACTGTGTAATTTTAAATAGTTTTTTTTTAATGTTTCACAGAATAAAGCCAAGTGTGTTTAGTATAATACTCTTTTATACCGTGTTACTTAAATACATAAATTTCAATTCGCTTGCTACTGAAAAAGCATTTTCGGAATATTATAATTATATTGTCTGCGGGAATTCTCAACTACCGTATGCTCTGGTGGTAGAAGTAGTTGGATTATTTTCTTTCTATAATAACGAAACCTAAACTAAATATAAAAAAAATTGCAAAAATATTTCTTAATTTTGATAAACTTTTATTTGATCATTCTATTAAATTATTCTATCGCTTCATCTGTTTGTTACAACCATTTTTTATGATTTTATTTTATTTATTTGTGATATAAATAAAATAAAATTATTTTTGTATGTTATTACAAATCATTGACAACAACCTTTGTGCTAAGTAGTGGTTATGTAGTGTGGTGCTATGTAGTCCACTCAGGGTGGAAGATTTTGAAACCTAGAGGGGGGTCAGGTTGGGTCCAATTTCCTAGACAAAATACTTTTAAACCATTAAATGTTTAATAATAGTTTTTTATAAGATAATACTACATTTTATTGAATAAAAAGCGATATTTATGCATAAAAAGGGTGTAAAACATGAACTTGGGTTAAAAATTCACGTTTTTGGAAGAAAATTTAGTATAAAAAAAGTACTTAAAATTTTCTCGAGAGGGGAGGGGGGTCAGATTTCAAAATCTAGAGAGGAGATCAGGGGTAAAAAATTCGAAAATTTGGGTGGATGGGGACCCTGGATTTTTTTCTAGGGGTGGGGCAAAATTTCGAGGCTAGGGGGAGTGGACCCCACCCTACCCCCCTTGTTCATTTATGACTGTGTTAAAAATCGCAGCGCGACAAAACTAGCACAAAATGGCAGATTTTTGCGAGAAAAGCGGCGCATGAATTCAAAAATGCGACTTTTCTCGCAAAATTTTGGATAAAAATTTAGTGTACAGTCGAACATTCTCTTGTGTTATTTATTTATATATTCTTGCTAACATACATAGGTGTTTTTTTGGGGGGGGAACAGAAGGGTGCACCCCCCCTAGAGCCAAAATTTTGGACGCCCCGCCTAGAAAAAATCCAGGGCCCCCTTCCCCCTCAAAGCTCGAGAGCGGTCCGGCCTGACCCCCCTAGTGAGGCTGACCCCCCCCCCCCTCCCCCCTCCCAACCAATTCGGAAGTATATTTTTTATTTACTGTCAAAAACACGGTTTTTTAGTTAAAAACAGTGTTTAAATACACTTTTTAGGCCTAAATAAGCTGTTTTAGTACATAAAATTCAATATTAGACCTAAAAACACTTAAATTATTGAGTTAAAAAATTGGACCCCCTGACCCCCCTAAATTTGAAATCTCGCACCCAGGTTCGACCCTCCCTAAAAAGCCAGGGGGGTCCGGCCGGACCCACTGGACCCCCCCCCTTAAAAGGCCTTCCACGCGGGGGTGGACCACCCCCCCCTAGCAGACTCGACCAAAAACACCTATGAACATATACACCCCTACGCCTCCTGCTCTCCACTTATGCCGTTAATTTAAACCAAAATTTTGGCAATTTAGTCTGATATATTACTATTATAGCAAAAATCTTTTGATTGAAACTGCTGGTTTATATGCCGCAAGGGATGTGTGATTGTTTTGACTACAGTTATATAAAAGCTTAGCTGAGTGAAATAAATGCCAATTTGACATTTTGCTAAAAAAAAGTTTAAATTAAATTTAAAAAATGAGTAATTAATTTATAAAATTTACTTAAAATGTTAAACTTGGGCATTTACAGCACTAAACGGGAAAGGGGCACAGCCACTAATAAAAATCGAAGGGGGAGGAGATGGCCGAACCGTGAAAGGTCTCCTCTCCATTTTATTAAGTTTAAAAATTGTTAGTGAAGCCAAAAATCTGGAAAGTTTCCGGGTTTTAAAAGATTTTGGAATGTTAAACGAAAATCCCTTCTCTTAAAGTTCTGAGGAGGAGGTTTAACTTTTCCCAATCTGTAATGGAGAAGGGTGCACTAGATTAGTTTTGCTATTTCATGGTTGAGTGTAAAATTTGTATACTAAATTGGACGGGTGAAATAAACCGTAAAAAATATTTAAAAAATCGCAGCATATTTAAAATAATCACGCCATTTTCTCTGCCTACCAGGAAAACAACACGTCAACGCATGCAAAGCGCTGGTATTTCACAAAAATATGGACCGATTTTTAATATTACACTAGCAGCCGCGTTCGCATGAATTAAAGCGTTTAATAGATACGTGACTGTTTGGCTTCATTTTTTAGTAACGTGCGCGCTGACGCTAATAAATGTTTGTCTGTCACTGGCCAAAAACGCAAGAAGGAGTTCGACGAAACGATGCGAACTAAATTTTTTTAATATGTATAGGGTAGTGCATTTAATTTCGGCACTTTTTTGTTTTTCCGATGTAACTTTTTACTGTATAGCCCGATTTTCATGTTTGATAGCTCAATTT
This sequence comes from Microlaimidae sp. YZB2_3, assembly GCA_030248175.1. Taxonomy (NCBI): domain Eukaryota; kingdom Metazoa; phylum Nematoda; class Chromadorea; order Desmodorida; family Microlaimidae; species Microlaimidae sp. YZB2_3. Next base: position 12,389 of record JASAMX010004165.1, on the reverse strand, counting down.
GAAGCTTTCACGATACTGCGTTGCTTCTCAAAAGTTTCACTGTACGAAAGTATTTTTTTTACTTAATTAAATCAGTTTTTAAAAAAATGGAAAATTGCCGAAATTAATCATGTGCATTTAATTTCGGCACTTTACAAACAATCGATTGTTTCTCAGTAAAAAAATCATCATTTTCAAAAATTTAAAAGCCTATCATTATCTTCAGACAGTTTTCTTTAATTTAAGCTTCTACTTGTTGTTCAACGAGTAACTGGCAAAAAGTTACAGCTAAAATGCCAAATGGTATCAAAATGAGCAAAATTTGGGAAAAAAGTGCATTTAATTTCGGCACTTTTTAAAAGGACCCTTTTAATCGAGTTTAAGTGTAGTGCTATGACCCCTACACATTTCAACGTTGTCTTTTAACTATTTACAACTACAATTTAACATCCGACCACTTAATTCAATCCGTTTTTACCTACAGCATATGAGTGCCGAAATTACACTATTTTATTTTATAACGATTGCTCACCACAGACGCAACGTAAAACCACGGGGACTAAAAATTCGGAAAATAGACTAAATTTTACCAGGACAGTTTAATTTTTAAACCAATTTATTGCGTAATCATGAAATGCCCATGTTCTAAAAACGAATAACAAATTTATTTTGTATAAATCACATAATTTCACATAAAAATACCATAACATAACAAATAAAAAGCTCACGACAGTCATCTACATATAATTAGCTCTCATTTGAGCTATTAAACGTCGTATTCCGTCCAGGATTACCAAAAATATAATCCGAAATCAAAAACGCCCAATTGGGAAAAGTGCCGAAATTAAATGCACTACCCTACTTTCAGTTTATTATTCAAGGGGTGTAAAAGTAGTATAGCAGCAAAAACATTTTCCTGATTTATTGTTTACGTGTGGATAAAATAAGGATATTGTATATCAGGCCTGTGCATGGCCCGGAGATTAAGCGCTACCCCAGTTTTGGTGCTCCGTTTCCTTTCGCAAATATTTAAACTAATAAAAAATAATTCGCCATTTTTGATCTATTTATGGGAAATTTTCGCGGTTTTTTAAATACTTATTTTGGAAAATTTTTGCTATTTTAACTTTTTTTACGTAGTTTTTCCGTTTTACCCTTTTTTACGTAATGTTTCTTTTTCTTGGGCATTTTAATTAGAATGTTAATATTTTTGTTAGCGACATAATATATGTTAATCACGGATTTTTAATATTGGTTTTGTACTCAAGATTAAAACGTGATGGAAATGAAAGATAGAAGATGAGTCTATAAAACTTCTATGTAAACGACCGAAAATTCAAAATTTTTGCCCCATATATAACTTCAACTAAATTTATACGGTACATTAGTACCGTATATGGGCACGGGGGGTTAACCCCCTAATTTTCAGAGGGGGGTTTAACCCCCCACTCAGAAGTGGGGGAAAGAAAAGGTTAACCCCCCCAATTTTGGAAAAATGAAGAAAAAAATGTTTTTAAAATAACTTCTAACTGCCTCCAAACTTAAGTTTTGAGATCAAAATGAATGTTTTAAACAGTAGAATGCTCAAAAATGCGATAAAAAGGGCTTTTTGACCTAAAATTAGCGTTTTTTACCTATTCGTACCTTTAAAATCGAAAAACGACATGGGTAAAATGCACTCCAAAAAAAGGATATGGGTATTTTGCGTTTCTTGGATTTTAAAACCCCTCCTAATTTGGGGTTTAACCCATAGGTGGGCAGCCTCTCGGATTTTAGGGGGGGGGGGGGTATTTAGGTGGGGTGTCCGGCAAGACCCAAATTTTGAGGGGGGGTGTACCCAATATTTCCGCGCTGCCTTAAAATGGGCTTAAAACGTGTAAAAAAACGTAAAACAAGCTTATAAATGCTTTAAAACTGTGTAAAATTGAAATAAAACCTTATTGCAACTTACAAATTTTATTTTTTAATTCTTTTATTAATAATGTGTTTATATATTCTTATAATTAGATTAGAAATCATAGTTTTTTTTTAATAATTACGTAATAATAGAATAATAATATTATTGTCTTGATTATAAAGTCAAGTATCACAAACTTTTTAATCCATAATCTTATATTTAATTAAAGATTATATACATACATGAGTGTAGCCAGGGTGGGGTCTAGACACCTCTTTTAGGTCGGCAAAGAGAAAAATTTGGGGTTAGACAGACCCCCCTTTTGCAGTGGCGTGCGCAGGATTTTATTTCGGTCGGGCGGTCTGGGGGCCCTACTAACCCTGAAGGGGGAGTCTGGGGGGCGGCAGCCCCCTAGATATAGGGGGGTCTGGGCATACATGGGCAAGTTGGTCCGGAGTGGGGGGGGGTTAAACCCCAAATTAGGGGGGGGGGTTAAAATCCGAGAAACGCAAAATACCCATATCGTTTTTTTTCTGGAGTGCATTTTACCCATATCGTTTTTCGATTTTGAAGGAAAAATAGGTTAAAAACACTAATTTTAGGTCAAAAAGCCCTTTTTACTGCATTTTTGAGCTTTTTATTGCTTAAAACATTCATTTTGACCTCAAACCTTAAGTTTGGAGGCAGTTAGAAGTCATTTTAAAGACATTCTTTTCTTCATTTTTCCAAAATTGGGGGGGGTTAACTTTTTCTCCCCCCCCCACTTCTGAGTGGGGGGGGTTAAACCACCCTTCTCAGAATTTGGGGGGGTTAACCCCCCCCCGTGCCCATGTATGGGTCTGGGGGGCGAGAGCCCCCACCGGGGTCAAGGAGCGGAACCCCTTGTCAGGGGGTCCGGGGGGCAGAATGCCCCCCGGGGGAGAAAATTTTTAATTTAAGGCGCTAAAATACACTTGAAATTTTAATTTCAGATGATACTTATTACAAAATTTAAGGTTTCTTATAACTACACATTTAAAACATGCGTTTAAAACGTTAATTAAAGGATAATAGTGTTTATAGTAGTTTTATTAAACTGTATACCTTAACTACTGAACGGGATAATCGATTTGTAATTGAAAAACTAAGATAAATTGTCAATTAACAATTAACTCTCCGCGCGAAGCGCGGAAAATTTTTTTTAGTCGTTTTATAACACTTAAAAATTTTTCTCCGGGAGGCGAATTTGGGGGGGGGGTGTCCCCGGGTACCCCAAATTTAGGGGGGGTGTCAGCAAAATCCGAAATTTTGGGGGGTTATAACCCCTCCCCAACCCCCCCTGCCCACCTATGCTTTTGCCTCGCTAGGGGGGTGTGTCTCTTTTTTTGGTTTTTTTTTGGGTGTGGGTTTGGGTGGGGGGGGGGGGGGTGGGGGGGGGTGTGTTGTGGGGGGGGGGGGGGGGGGGTGGGGGGTGGGGGGGTTTTTGTTTTGGTGGTGGGGCGGTTTTGGGTGGCTGGGTTGGGGGTGGTGGGGTTGGGGGGCGGGGGTTGTGTGGGCTTGGCCTTTTGGCCTAGTGTTTTCTGTTTTTCTAAAACCGTGTTTTTGCAGTAAATAAAAATTTTTTGATAGGGGGGGGTCAGGCCGGATCGCTCTCCAGCTTTGGACGGGGGGCAGCCCTGGATTTTTTTTTGAGGGGTGGTTTAAAATTTTGGCTCTAGGGGGGGTGGACCCCTCTATCCCTCCTCCAAAAACACCTATGGTTGGGACTTAGGAACGCTCTAGATACACGCCATAGGTATCTAGCAAAGAAAAAAATCATTGCTGTGATGATAAACACGGTCACTGGAGCTTAGGGTGAGGGCGAGGGGGGAGTTCGACCCCCTGGTAAATTTAACACGTAATACAGATCTGTGCACGGTCTGGAAACGCCACTTCCCCCCCCCGCTTTATTGATTTTATTGGAGGAATTTCCCCCCGTTGCAAACATAGGTGTCCGACCCCTGACGGCTAGGGGGGGTCAGCCCATTTTTTACCATTTTGTAGGCCCAGGAGGGGGGGTCAGCCTGGACCAAATTTTCGAAAAATTTTGACCCCGGGGTAGCCTGGACTGAAGGGTCCTTAGGGGGGGAAGCCTGGACTGGGGTACTTAGGGGGGGAATAGCCTGGACCTGCCAAAAAAAACTTTTGGAAACTGTTAAAAACGTTAACATATTATAAGATGTACCTTTTTGTTGATTTTTTTGCTTCCGGTAAAAGTTTGACCAACTTTCTTCTATTGTCCGGTTACATAATAAATAATAATAATCATTGTATTTTGTTTTCATTTCATTATTTTGCATGCGGCAACTTGCCGGGCAAGTGTTTAACGAATGGCGGCAGCGCAAAAAACGGACCGGTCGTTTAAAAAAACGGATCGGTCGTTTAAAAAAACGGACCGTTTGTTTTTAAAAAACGGTTCGTTTTTAAAACGAACATCTGAATTTTATTTTTTTTATTTTTAATATAACATACCAACCAGTTTGTAAAAAACCTAAGGTTTATTATAAATTATAAAAATTTGTTTAGAACACTAAAATTATTGTTATATTTATGAGGAATATATAGTCATCAAACCAGGTAGTAGCAATTAAAATGGTTTACAGTAGTTAGCTTATGTAAATATGTCTATTCTTTTATATGATGAGTGAGTGAGTGCATTATTATTGTTTGAAGTTGAAATTGTTTGAAGTAGGGGGGGTGGACCAGCTGTTATGGGGGGGAGGGTCAAAAACCGCCTTCAGGGGGGGGGTTGGCCTGGACCGGGGTTTTAGGAAGGGAGGGTCCAAAATGGGCGCTAGGGGGGAGGGGTACCCTGGACCGGCCCTCAGGAAGGGGGGCGGTCAGGGCAGTCCAGGCTGGTCGGACACCTATGGTTGCAAAAAAGTTGCCCCCCCTCTTTTGGAATTGTCTCCTCCCTAATAAAACTCGGGGGGGGGCAGTGCACAGGTCTGCATATAATGTGATCATATTTGTTCAAAAGGCTTATGTTTAACTCTCTATTCACTGTTATACCATTTTACAGCCTTTTTATCAACATTTTTAAAGCATATTTTTATGGATGTTATAATACCCCTCCTCCTTATTTTGACCTTTCCAAAAAATTATACTCCCCCAGTCATAGGTGAGCACGGTCGGGGAAGCTAGGGGGGGTGGTTACCCGGGGTAAATCGAATTTTGAATTCTAGGAGGGGGGTCCGGACCGGACCCCCCCTAGCTTTTTAAGGGGGTCGACCCGGGGTGCGAAATTTTGAAATCTAGAGGGGGGTCAGGTGGGGTCCTGTGTCCAAAGCAAAACAGTTTTAAACCATAATAACTTTAATAATTGTTCTTTTTATAGGATAATACTACATTTTATTGAATAAAAAGCCATATTCATGTATAAAAAGGGTGTAAAAGCATGAATATGTGATGAAAATTCACGTTTTTGGAAGAAAATTTAGTATAAAAAAGGTACCTAAAATTTTCCCGAGAGGAGAGGGGGTGGGTCAGATTTCAAAATCTAGAGGAAGGTCAGGGGTAAAAAATTCGGAAATTTGGGGGAAAAGAGAGAGCCGAAATTTGAGGCTCAGGGGGGGTGGACCCCACCCTGCCCCCCCCTTTCTCACCCATGCTCCCAGTCGCTTTTTGAGATTTACCCCGAGGTATGACCCCTCTAAACAGATTTTAGCCTTTTCTTTGGGGTAAATATCGGCAAACTGGAAAGTACACCGACACCGTCCACCGACACCGACCACCTTTGCTGCAAATTATTATTTCTAAGCCTAAGCAAAACCTAAAAATTCAAATAAAATTACGGTAGAATTCGGTCGGTGTCGGTGGACGGTGTCGGTGTACTTTCCAGTTTGCCTAAATATCCCCCTTCCCCAAACTTGGGTAGGTCGGACACGGACACCTATCTATGATCGAATTCACGTTTAATTTGATATGTATGATCAGACCTGTGCACGGTCTGGAAATGCCCCCACCCACGTTTTTTTAGAGGATTTGTCCCACCCTCCGTTTTATTGCCCCCTTCCCTACTCAAAAGGGAAAAGGCACCCAAAAGTATGGCGCCATTTTTGACCTATTATGAAGCCATCACCGTTTTTTTTAGGTTTTTTTAATGCATTTTAAGCTATTTTAGACCTATTTTTACTTAAATTTCGCTTTTTTGTGTCCCTTTTTTTCCTTCTTTTTCTCTCTTTTTTTCCTCCTTTTTTTTCTCTTTGGGCTTGCCCTCCTCCCGTTTCAAAAAAATTGCCCCCCGTGCCCACCCACATTTTGGGATTGCCCCCCCCCCCCCAATAAAACCCGGGAGCAATCGCAGGTCTGTATAGTCGTTGGTCGTAAGTTTCTAAGCAATCGTCGAGTGCATAATATCTTTAAAAATAATCAAATTTTATAAAAACAAACAACTCTCTAGTTCATTATTTTAATCATTGTGCATTTCGTTATTATTTTATATAGAAGGCGGTATTGATGTCCTAATTTATAGAATATCGTCGTTACTACGGCAAATTGAGCCACAGTCATTATAAAATACACGTGACTGTGACCATAGATGAAAACGGTAAAAAAGCTTGGGGAGGGGGTGTTTATCCCGGGTAAATGACATTTCAAAGTCTAGGGGGGAATCGAACCCCCTTAGCTTTTTAGGGTGGTCGACCTGGACTGGAGTGGAAGATTTTGAAACCTAGAGAGGGGTCAGGTGGGGTCCGATTTCCGAAACAAAATACTTTTAAACCATTAAAGGTTTAATAATAGTTTTTTTATAAAATAATACTTCATTTTATTGAATAAAAAGCGATATTCAGCTATAAAAAAGGTGTAAAAACATGATTTCTCAAGAGGGGAGGGGGTCAGATTTCAAAATCTAGAGGGGAGTCAGGGGTAAAAAAAATCGAAAATTCGGGGGGAGTGGGCCCCTGGATTTTTTTGTAGAGAGGAGGGCCAAAATTTCGAGTCTAGGGAGGTGGTGGACCTCACCCAATCCCCCTTGTTCATCTATGGTCACCACAGTCACATATTTTTTTTACGAATTGTGGCTTATTTTGCCGTAGTATCGACGAATTATAGTTTTATTTTAGAAGGCTGGACGAAAAACCCGGTGTACCGAATGATTTGTTTGTTTTTGCTAAACTTCATGGTCATTCTTCTGGTGTTGGGTAGACTCCTGATCTACGATGAGCCCGTGACGGACACCGTGTCCCAAAACTGGTCCCAATTTCGCCGATACAAAGAACTGGCCGATAACGATCTTAAGAAGGTGAACAAATAGTATTTGACTGGCTAATAATAGAAATAAAAGCTTGGCGTGCAATGTTAGCGGCCATAGTTTTTCTACTTTCACTCCTTATTTTCTTTGTAAATAATTAATGTTAAATGTTTTTGCACTTTTTCAAATAAATATAATATGTCGTTTGTTTGATGAGGATTCCATGGATTTGACAGTTGTTATTTGTAGGGATTTTATTGCGAGGCTTCTTATCACTTTTCGCAGTGTTTGCGGGTGCTGGGGCGCCCCCTGCCGGAATCGGTAACGGAAGAATGGTCCTCTTTCCTTTGGCAGGTTCTCCGCCATCTTCTCAACCGGATTTTCATCGGGAGATGGTTGTCCAAACAGCGCAGAGGTGAGTCTAGCTATATCCATAGTTAGAAAGGGGGGGTAGGATGGGGTCCACCCACCCTAGCCTCAAAATTTTGGGACCCCCCCCCCCCCGCCCTAGACGAAAATCCAGCCCCCTCCCAAATTTTCGAATATTTTACCCCTGACCCCCTATAGAATTTGAAATCTGACCCCCACCCCCTCGGGAAAATTTTAGGTACTTTTTTTATACCAAATTTTCTTCCAAAAACGTGATTTTTTAACACATATTTATGTTTTTACACCCTTTTTACACCAGAATATCGCTTTTTATTCAATAAAATGTAGTATTATCTTATAAAAAGAACAATTATTAAAATTATTATGGTTTAAAACTGTTGCTTTGGACACCGGACCCCACCTGACCCACCTCTAGATTTCAAAATTTTGCACCACGGGTAGACCACCCCTAAAAAGCTAGGTGGGGAGGGTGTCCGGACCCCCCTGGGACCCCCCTCCTAGATTTCAAAATTCAATTTACCCCGGGTAACCACCCCCCTAGCTTCCCGGACCGTTCTCACCTATGGCTATATCCTTATTGTGACCGTTATTTATTGTCGAAACCCCGCATTGGTGGAAGGGAATAGGGCTTGTACGTGTACCCCAAAAATCTCGAATGTACCTTAACCTACATTCCCTTTCCCTCCCCATCTCTTTAAACATTTAAAATTACACCGGAACCCCCCCCCCCCCTCCGTTTCCAGAACAAAAATCTGGGGAGCTGTCGATTTATCTTATTTTTTTATAAACGCACAAAACAACTCGAAATTGCGGAAACCATCCCACGGTTTGGGGAGTTTTCCTGGATAACCACCCCTTAAAACTTTGGGGATCCTCGTACTAAAAAAGCTAAAAATAACGTTTTGGGGTGGGTTATCCCTCCATCTTGTAATTTGTGCGGGTATAGCTCTAGCTTCCCCTCCCTAAAAATAAAACCTTTGTGCACCAGCCAAGTCTTCTTTTTTCTTATTTTAATAAATTTATGGCAATTTTACTTAACTTAGATTAGCGCTACGCATTCCCAAGAGCTAGTGGTTCGGTGTACCGGCACTAGTGTCATTGAGTCACCAGGACCGTGCTGACCTTCAGGCAGCACCCACCGGGTCTACGGATACCAACCATCTGGACCTGGTTGCTGGATCTTTTCTTTTATAGAAATGAGACCAGCTTGGCATGGCTAGAGTGATTGTTGTTGTACGTCGGCTACGCATGGCAGTTTTCCATCTAGCAAACTAGTGGACAAATGCAGCTCCATAATGTGTGGAGTCTGTACCACTGGCCTTGCAGGAACACCTATGCTGCTCATGTACGACGTTAAATGTAAGATCAAAATCAGGCGGCGACTTAAAATCCTTTAGCTAAGACCTCGGAATGGGTGAACACTGCGCGCAGTGAACACTCTAGCGGTAAAGGTTGCCAACATCGTTATCAATGTTGGACGAAAGGTCTCAACCATAGGGGTGAAATTTTTTCGCCCCTCCTGGGCCTGGCTTTTCTTAGTGCCTGCTTTTTGTATATCTGCATAAGGGAGATAAGTTTCAGGCAATACAACAACAACAACAACAACAAGCAGCATTAGTTAAGGAATAATACATAAAAAATACAAATCGCTGCTGACCAGTTTTAAATAATGTTTATTTTGATTAACAAACTATCACGGGTTTTGTTTAATTATTTATTTAGCTTTTAACTTAATTTCCTAATTTAGGCGGTCTTAAAACGAAATCAGTGATGGATTCACACGCGCAAGCCGCCCTGGTTTATCATCAACTGCATCGTTTGCATTTGCTGGATCAAACATACGGTAATCCCTTTGTTACCATTTGAAAATTACTAGTGATGGGCGGAACCCCCGGAACCGGAATTATGATTTTCCAAAAATCCGGAACAGGAATTCCAAATTTTGCCCGAAACATCCGGAACCGGAACTGCCTATCACACCTCGTAACCTCCAGAACACCGAAACCGGAATCAGAACAGGAATTGAAATTTTTTCAAAAATCCGGAACTGGAACCGGAATTGAGATTTTTCGAAAATCCGGAACAGGAACCGGAACTGGAATTTTAAATTTTGTCCGGCACATCCGGAACCCGGAACCGGCACAGCCCATCAATAAAAATTACTAAAATTATTTTAAATGCACTGCACTTCAGTTTCAGAAAGAAACAGCTGGAACTGCGTTGACTTCAGAAATTACACTTTAGTTTAAAATGTAATTAATTTGTTATCTTTTTTAAGGGTTCAGGAAGTGTCTAAATAATATTAAGACATGACCCTTATTCATAGGTCACCGAAGGGGGGGTGTAGGGGGGGGTCCCCCCCCCTACGGCCTCTAGACCTATCCCCCCCCCCTAAGGCCCATTTTTGACCCCTCCCCCCCCCCCCATCGACCCCTCTAACCCCTGACCCCCCCCCCCCTAAGGCCCATTTTCCCGACCACCCCCCCTCACTAGAAAATCCCAAAAAATGCTTAAAAAATGGTCAAATTTCGTCAAAAAATTGTCAATTTTGTCAAAAAAATGGTACCCCGGGGTCACCCCCCCGGGGTTGGGCCCCCCCCCCGGCCGCGAGGTCGGTGACCTATGCCCTTATTTTTAAAATTAAAATATTTGACACAATCATGGCCGTAGTCAGGATTTCAAGTGAGGGGGGAATTTTTTGGAAGGTGCTTTATCTATGCCCACAAGGGGGGTCAAGGGGCAGAGCCTTTTGTCAGGGGGGTCCGGGGGGGCAGAAGGCCCCCCGGGGTGGGAAATTTTTTAATTTTCAGCTCTTAAAAGGCAATAGGAAACCTAAATTTAAGTACAGAATTTTGATTTATTTTCTCTTTTTTCTAAATAGATACAACAATAAAAGTTATAATTAAATAGTTTTAGGGTATTATTTTCGGCCATTTTAATTAAAAAACAACAAAGGTTTTTTTAAATAAAAAATCTTTTTTTCAATTTTGGTTAGGTTTTTATAGTAAATGCTGGTTATTAATATGCACTGCACTATTGTTTTGAATTATGAATAATTTCATTTTTGTGAATAAGAGGTTTCATGATCCTAAATCACTCTACTCTTATTTATGTATTTTAGATATCTTTAATACATTAGAGCGAGTTGGGAAAAAAATTTTTCCAATTAAAAAAACCAAAGGGGAACCCTTACATAATTTTTTCCCTTCCCAGAATTATAGGGGCCCCCAATCCCCTCCTGGCTACGGACTTGATAGCATCAAAATAACGTATTTATGTTCGATCCTTCCTTACTGTGATCACAACTCGCAAATGATGTGTCTGCGCGTAAACGGCCCCAAAAAAAATTTGCATGAACCCTGTTGTCTTTGTGAATATTTTGTGAAACTTTATATTTGGAAATTTTATTACCATTAGTTTTAAAAACAATAAAGCTATATTTTGACATCACTTTGGTTTTGTACTTTAAACAAAATAATTAAAACAAGTAATTTGCATTTTGCTCATTTGTTTCACAAGAATTATATTGCATGATATGGTAAATTAAAAACCAAAAATTGCGAAAATTTAATTACATCATTGTTTTAGTTATTTTAATTAATAACATTATGTTGATTAGTTATATTCATACATGAGCATGGACCGGCAAACTAGGAAGGGTGTGGCTACCCCAGGTAAATGGCCCTTTAAAAACTAAAAGGGGGGTCCAGGGGGGGTCAGTACCCCCCTAACTTTTTAGGGGGGTCGACCCGGGGTAGACCACTACAGGAGGTCAGGAGGGGTCCAGTTTACAAACAAAGTTATTTTAGATCATTGATTCAAGTTTTTGGCACTAATATAGAATTTTATACACAAAAATTGTCTTTTTATGTATAAGAAGAGTACAACAGTACGGTTTTTCACTACAAAAACGTGTTTGTGATAGTAAATTTTGACCTAAATTTATACCCAAAATTTGGCTCGGAAAGGGGGAGGGAGGGGTGGATTGAGAATTCCAAAGGGAAGTAGGGTGTCAAAATAAAAAAATTTTGGGGGAGAGGGTCTAAATTTTTTCTAGGAGGGGGAGGGTTCCGAAATTTCGAGACTAGGGGGTGGGGAATCGAACCTACCGTAGTGTTAATTACCCTAGCGTTGTGTTTTTTTTTTTGGGAGTTGATTTGATTAAATTTGGTCGGAGTACGGTTAATTTGTTGGGGGGGGCCGGGAGGGGAGAGTGGGTTGTTTGTTTGTTTGGTGTATATCTACTGGTTGGCGTACTGGCGGGAAAAAATCTGTGTGTAGTTGGTTTTCGTAAATAAAATCGCGCTTGCATAAAAACGAGAGAGAAAAGCTACGAAATACATATATTTCTTTTTTTTTTTTTTTATTAAATAAATTTTTTTATTTTTTTTTTTAGAATTTTTATTGTTACTATTTTTTTTATTTTTTCATTAACGAATCAATTTTATTATTTAATCAATAAAATATGGATTTATACAAGTTCCTTACATCCTGCATTTCAAAATTTAATTATTACATCGCTATTTCAAATTCTCTTCATTTGTCAAAAACTTGGGGGAATCATAAAATAGTTGCGATAAATCCTGGGCCTCCCCAGGCAGTGGCTTGCCCAGGGGGAAGGGCGGCCGCCCCCCCCTCCTCCGAAATCCGGCGAAGCGGGATTTTTTGGTAAATTACGTTGTAAGTTACGAAATTATCTTTTCGTTTTGGGAGAGAAAAATTTTTTTCTTTAATATTAATACAGAAACTTTCCTGATGCCTTCCAAAAGCATAATAGTCACATTTTCTCCCCCGAGGGGCATTCTGCGCCCCGGACCCCCTGACAAGAAGTTCTGCCCCTTGACCCCACTGGGCTCCAAACCCCCATATCTGGGGGACTGCTGCCCCCAGACTTTATCCCCCCAGACCGCC